>JAXCLR010011430.1:0-33099 GCA_035584095.1 Annona squamosa | reverse complement strand
TATCTTTTCCCTTTTTAATTTTAATTGTCTTGTTTAAGATGGTTTGTAATTTTAATTTTATTTTGAACTTAAACATGCTTGACTAAATCATAAATTTGGGGTTTAGGACGTAGCATGCATACAATGCAATGTGGTGTGGATTTTTAATTCATTTATGATGGATATTGTTGTTAATTTAATATCTTGTGATTTTTATACTTGCTTTGTACATGGGCCCATACTTTTGCATGATTCCATATATTAGGTGATGGAACCGAGAGGTAGAAGCTTAATATACAATAATTAAGATATTAAACCTGAAAATCTAAGACCATGAGAATAGGCATGATAACCTTGAGGAATTCCATTAATAAACCACAAATCTTAATGAATTCTAATTAACTTAATCCCATGAGAATAGGTCATTAAGAAAATTAGGATACGCCTTGTAGATTTCGAAAGAAGGTGCAAGAATAAAATAGAGATTGTTCTCCTTTAACAAACAATATCCAGACTAAATAATTATACTACTATCCGTTGTAAAAGATGCATGTGAAATCCTAAACCCGAAGTACCCGCACTCTCATTTTTCTCTACTCATTATAATTTGCAATTTTCTCTTCCTATTTTATTAATTTCTTTTCCCTTTTTATTTACTAAATTTGCTTCCCACTTTTCTATTTTATTTGTAATATTCTCTCCATAACCGACATGAAAGTATTTTTTAAAAAAATTTATAGTCCCGAATTCCCTATGGAACGATAATTTATATACTACAATCTACGACCCATGCACTTGCGGTAAGATTGCGAACATATATACATACAAAATTCAACCCATAGTCTTAAGTAATAGATAAATCAACACTACCAATTGTTGAGATAGTGAATTCAAGGGTTAAAAACAAAATATATCTATACGTAGTTATTAATGGGGAAAATATATGCCGAAAACCTCACATTCACATACAATTAAGCCCAAGCATGCAATTTACACAAAAATTCACCTCTATCACTTCAATTAAACATGTTAGCATGAATAAAAGCTACAAATTCAACTACTTAGCTAACTTATGTTTACATATTATTCATGAATCTAAGAATTTCCATCACACTAAAGTTCATTTAATACGTATCCATGACATAAAATTTTCAAATTTTCATGAATTATGTTTCACTTAATGGCTTTCTTTTTCACTGCAAGCATTCATCAAGATGGGCTATAAGTAATGATTACATAAGCTAGATTTATGCAAATGCAATGCAAATGGGGATGACTAAGGGCAAAGTCTCCCTAAAACTTGAGGGATGCATCGTCATCAGTGGATGAAAAAGAAAAGTGAAAAAAATTGAAAAAATAAAAGGAATAGGGGACTCCTCTAATTGTCGGAAGATGAAGAAGGATCCTTACTTGTCTCCACTATCTTCACCTTGCTTTGGTGGTGCATGCTCTCCAAGGTAAGGACGGAACTTCGGTGGTGTTGAGGGAAATGGGTGTGCTCGTATCTAAGCCCCAATGATCATCCAAGCACCTCAAGTACATCTCTATTGCTTGGGTAGTCTGATAAGGATAGCGTGTGTGTGCCGCTAGGAGAGATCCTAACTTGCCAAGCTTGACATTCACATCTTCTAAGAGGTGGTGGGATGAAGAGGAAGAGGGCTGTGATGATGGTTTGGAGGGAGGTGGAGCAGGCTGAGATGATGGGGTCGTACAATCGCCTATAGCTGGAGGATCGCGATGATATTTGCTAAGAAAATTATCATCCAAAATGACTTGACAGTTCAGAACTTCTTTGGTTGGTCCCCATTTAACACCAGATTTCTTGTACAAGCTAGTAATAAGGAAAGGAAACTAGTAACTACCTCGAGTAGCATTAGCATTGATGCAAATTTGATTGAATAATGGACTTCCCACATCTATTGACTTGCCCGTGAAGATGCATATAGAAGGATAGCTCGATCCATTGTAACTTCACTGGCATGAGACATTAGGCGAGTTGAAATAAAATAGAACAATAACTTGCCTATCAATGTCAAAGCATTCCTCTAAAAAGTAAGTGGCTGATTGTTTATGATTTTCCATGACGATGGTTGTTCATAGAATGGATATGTAAGTTAAACCAAATCATGGTTTGTCATGTCTATGAGCTACTCATACTCATTAAGGTGTTCAATATTGGGCAATTGATAAAAGGCATTGATAGCCTATGCATCAAACACAATGATCTTTCCATGAACTTTCACCCAGCCCTGATTATGCTCAACTGCATTTTCATAGAACTCTTTCACAACCGAGATAACAGCGGGTTGGGGTTGAACTATGAAATTCTTCCACCCATGTTGATCCATGGAATTGATCAATGAATCACTCAATGGAGTTATAATCACACCATGCTCTACTATTAAGGACTGTTTTGATAATATAGTGGTGTATCTTTGATATGCTCAAGAGGATACAAATTTGGTGGCATCAAATTCTACCGGCTCAATAGTTTTCTTCCTTTTGAATGATGAGGAAGCCATGATAATTGAATAATGGAAGGGATATGGCTTAGAAAATAGCTAGCAGGTTAAACGACTAACTTGTATGAATCTAAGTAGCTCTTTCAAGTAAAAATGCACCCAAATAGCAGGTTAAACGACTGACTTGTATGAATCTAAGTAGCTCTTTCTAGTAAAAATGCACCCAAATAGCTCTGGTCTACTATAGAATCAAGTCAAACCATCCAAGAGTAACACCATGGGTCTAAATACCCTTCAATTTAATCCAATCATTTTCAAACTTTCACTTTCGCCAACCAAAAGGCCACTTCTCAAGCAATCAATGCCAATATCAAATCAACTTCAAACAAGGCAAACACAATAGCATATAACAATTATTGCTCAAACACTCTTAACATTCCATTCCATAGTCACCACACTAACTAAGCCAATGTACACCAAGCAAGCTCAAGTGATAAAATAAGCTCAAGAAATCCAAACCAAGATGTATATATGGTAAAAAACAACTCTAAAATGTGGTTAAAGAGGTTACCACACAAGTTCCCAAGTTGGCCTTGAAAATTCTTGAATGTAGGGGATTCAGCATGGATGGTTCGACGTCGGAATTTGGGCTCTACGATGTCAGTGGCAGCCAAAAATGATAGAAGAGGCCATGCGAAGATAGGAGAAAGGGGAAAGAAAGAGTAGGGAAAAAGGAGGGAAAGGAGATGGACATGAAAGAGAAGTGAGGTGTGGAGGGGGGAACTTAGAATAAAGGGAACATGGAGATTTTAGGGAGTGAGAAAGGAAATGGGGGGAGATGAATGAATGAATGGGAGGGAAAATGGAGAGGGAGAAGATGGGTAAGGGATTGGAGGGGAAAAATGGACGATTTGAAGGACATTTGAAAGGGGAAAATTTTAGGATTTTAGGGTTTAGAGGGAGGGCGCGCTAGTTTGGGAAGAAATGGAGAGAGATATGAGGGTTTAGGGTTTTAAAGTGGGTTGCTTTATGGGCCGGTCCTGGGCTGCCTTGGCATTGTGGCACCAGGGTCTGGCACCAACTAACCATCTAGCAAATGAACACTTTCTCTTTGTATTGAAAATTTGACACCGGGGCGACGAGCTGCGTATATGTCTATAAAAATGCTCACTTTTTACGCAAATATACATGCCGAATGAAATAATAAAGAGTGAGTAGAGTATCGTTCCCCCGAGGAATTGTCTAACTGGAATTATTAATTAGTTTAACTGCTTTCGATGGGTAGAAAATTCTGAATTTATGAATTTAAAACTAAAGGTAACAAACACAATAAGAAATCAAAATAGAGTCTACATAATCGCAGGAATAATAAAAACGGGTTTATCAATCGGAGATGACAGATGGATAGCTCGAAATCCTTGAATCTAAATTATATTGCATTGGTTCTTTTTCATTGGATTGTGCATGGATTTACTAGTCCAAGTTCAATAATCTTTATATATGTTTTCTAACATTATATAAAGCTAATTACACCCTATTCAATTGCTATGTTCCCATGTCATTAAATAAAGTGAAATTGATAAGTTCATAACCTATTCAGTGACTACATAGGGTTTAATGGTATATTTCTATCCATTAAACAACTCCCCTTAACAAAGAGGAAACCTATGCCCTACACATGGATCTAGCAGAGATTTTCATTTTCCAAGGATAAATCAAGAAATTAAATCATCTTATAAGGTAGCTAATTTTGTAAAAAGCATTAAATCACATGTGCAAGGGTAAATTGTATGCAATCATATAAAAAAATCAAATATTCATTACTAAATTTCAAAGAACTAATACAATATAATTAGATATCAATTCATCCTAACTATCAATCTAAAGGAAATTTAGTTCAAAGATATGATCATAAAATCCTTTACATCCATTATGAAAGTATCCAGAAAAATAGGAAGATAAAGAGAAAATTGGTTTTCCGACGGTTTCCACCAACAGGGTTGAATCTTCTTTTCAATCCATGTTTTGATCAAGTTTCCTTCCTTCTTTGGCTGTCAATTCTGGCTTTGGGCTCCTCTTGGTCATCTCTCGTGAGCAAACCCTTACGATCTATTTATATAGTCTCAATTACGCAGCACATGTACAGAAATATGAATGTACGGATGCATATTAGCACCTAGGCGTCAACTCCCTGGATGCTTCATGACTTGAAAACTCTCCTAGAACACCTGTAATCATGTATTGGCACCTAGGCGCCAGCTCCTTGGAAGCTATTGTGACTTGTGACCTAAAAACCATTTTGAACTTGTCTGCATGTTGGTGAAGTGGCACTTAGGCTTCAACTCCCTGGAAGCTACTGGTTGTTGGATTGTGTTGGAGTTCTAGCAAGGGCACGAGGGTGGCACGTGGGCGCCATCCACATGCCTTGTACTTGGTCTCGTTTTGCATTCTACTCGCCCATATGCCTTCATATTGCTCGTCCTTCCTGAAAAAATGAATAAACCAAATAAATAGACTAAAAATGCCTAATGTATGCTAAAAATGCATAAAAACTAAATAATGCTCCTAAAATGCAAAACAAGTGAAAATTAAACTAAATGGATGTAAATTATGCTTAATCTCTTGGACTAACGCACAAATATAGTTTAAAATGGGACATGATAACTCGCATTTTTACACATGATATCAACACATAAAAAGAAAACAATATTTTGGAAAGTTCGCTTGCTTACATGAGATAACTTTAATCCCTTTCTTCCAGCATTTTTCTTATTTTTGCTTAGATAAATGAAAATAACATTTCATTTATATGCATCAACTTCAATTGCTTACATCCCTTATGGTTTTTTAACCTACATAAATCCATTTAGATTTACATTATACTAACTTAACCCTCTTGTTTTTCAAGTCGGGTGTTCATATATATCAACATCACCTATATATCACATTATTCATTTATTCATTTTTAATACCCTTATGCCGGGTAAACTTTTATACATATAATAATCATTCATTAAATCATTATTTGGAGGTTTATTACCTCTATTTATTATTTTTAACATATTTTTCACTTTTCATACACCGGCGCTCATTTTAAGCACTTAGTTGATAACTTCGGCATCATATATTAACCTCAAAAGTTGAGATTATCATTATTTACTAAAAAAGCAACATAACTCATGTATTTCATCACTTTTTCATGCATTTTTTCATTTCAAGAATTCACATAAGTTATTCATCACTTGTCCATGCTTAGCCGTCCGCATATACTTAACTTACAATACATAACTTATGTGTTTCTTAAAATCTTTCAACACAGAAACTTATTTCTTATTTCAGCATGATTAAAATCCTTAATTAAAATATAATTTAGAGTTTAATTTTGAAATTTTAATCCATTTATCATAGGGTTCCAAAACAGCAATGTTAGGATCCATTTTCATCATTTCAACGCCTCTTTTAATACTTAAATCAAAATAAGTTTCTAATCCATAAATTCTAGCAAATAATCATACTTTTCTTAATCTAAATTTAGGTTATTATCACATATTTAAAATCCATAATTCATTTTCTTCTATATTAGCAATATCTTTATATATATTGGGTATCCATTTGACCCATTCTGACGTGTCCAAACATATATCCATAAAATCAGATTTAGGGATAATCTTTTCAAACGCTTTTTTACACTCAAAGTACCTTAAACATGGATATTTTACGCTCCATAACATCCATAAATCATTTCATTACAATCAGCAACAAAAATTATATGGAAAGACCTCGTTTGGATAATACCCTAAAAAATCAAATTTAGGAAAAACTTATCCAGCCCACTTAGGCCATCCAAAGGGTCCTTAATTTAGGGTAACTTATCCTAAAATTCATCCATAAACCATTTAAGTGCTTCATTGTATCATTTTTAACCCAAAAATCGAAAATTGGATCATTTCTTGAGACTTAGGGTTTCATATTTGCTGAAATCATCAACCAATGCTTAAATCATCATATGTAATTCAAAAGAACATGAATTACATCCAAATCATCATTATTAAATCATACATCAACTTGGTTTAGGGTTTTTAGATTTTCCAAATTAGCTTTCATCTCAAAATTCAACATAAACTTCCATTTTCACTCTCTTGAACTCTAAATCACATTGAAATCTTTCAAAAATTATTCTATCCCCATATTAAGGTATCATAACTCAGCCTTTAAGACTTCTTTATGAACCATATTCATAGCTTATGAATTGAGAGAGAAAAACTTGATTTAAGCGATTCAAAATATAGATTTCACTTACTTGAATCCAACTTGAGTTTCTTCATTCCTTTTCTTTTTTTCCTCATTTTTTTCCTCTTTTTCTTTTTCTTTTCCTCTTTCCCCTTGCTGGTTTGGACGTGCCTTTAGGTGTGCTCAAAACTTAGCAAGTTTGAGAATTTTCTTCCCCCACATTTCCAAGGATAAGCTCCAACTTTTATTTTTTTAACTAGCTTGTGGGACCCATTTGCCACATTCATGAGGGTAATTAATATCTACCTTATCCCTTGATGACATGAAATTTTTATAACCAAGTAAATTCATGTAATTATCTTAAGTAAAATTCATTAAATCATGGCTAAATTTAGCCCCCTAGTTGTCCACACATTGACGTCCCATGTAGCTGCTCATTTTGTAATTTTTTCCACAAAATTTAAATTTAATTTATGGACATTTAATTACCCTAGTAAAAGCTTTCTTAGGGGTCAATTTAGCATTTTAAAAAATCATAAAAAATCGAAACAGCAGCTTGAATGTCCACCTCTCCTAGTCTCCACCTTCTTGTCCACTTGTCATGGACCTTTTGGAATTTTTTTCCACAAAAATCAACCCATATCACGTCCATAACTCACTCTAGCTGCTTAGGTCATTTAAATCCACATTTTGCATTTTATTAAAAATAAAAATTTCAAGTAAATAGCCCTTTGATCATCCATTGGATGCCACCTCCATGTGCCTCCCCTTGAGCTAGCCTATTAGCCATTAAATTACCTCATTAAACACTTGATATTTCATGGATTTTTTCATTTTAGGAAATTCATAAAATCAACTTGTACTTACCCCCTTTCAATACCTCATTTTTTCCATTAATTATATAATTAATTTCTCTAACTTTAACATAAATTCAAGTTACTTTAAGGTGCAAAAAGTCAAAGGTGCCCACCTTTTTTGTGTAGGAATAATCCCACAATACTTAACTTAATCCAAACCTTTCGTAGCATTGATCTCATAATTTTAACAGTTCATTTTAAATTTTATCTCAATCCGACTTTTCTATCTCAAGTTATGATCATTTGAAATCATCTTTGGATTTTGGATGAAAATGATCAATTATCACCCTAATCTTATTAAAATTTTCATAATCCAACCTTTACATAAGTTTGGGCACAAAATTATGTGCTTATGTTTCAAATTTTATTTTAATTTGCCTTACGGGTGTCAAGTTATGAATTTTCTAGCAGTCATCACCTTAAATCCATAATTATCAACATAATCTCCATTAGTTAAATTATAATATATTAGGTAATTATCCTCAATATATTCATATTCTCTAATCCTCATTAGGCCTCTTTTAATCATATTGACTTATATCAGCTTAATAATCATCATTCATAATCAGTTGCCCTAATTGCAATAAATCATCAAAATTGCAGAGAAAATCATTCATAATTCAACTAACTCATACATGATTCACGTTTATATGCCGAATGCATATATGTGAGCTCTACTTGGATCTGGGTATCACACAATGCTAAGTTTATCGTTCATAGCCCGACGTCCTGTCTTGTGATGGATTTTCTAGCATTACTGTCTCCTTGCCATGATTAAGTTGCTCTCCCATATAATATTTAAGGCTCTGACCATTTAACACGAAATTATTGTTTAAATTTTCATTGAATACCTCCATTGCCCCATTTTCATAAGCCTTAAGCACAATAAACGGTCCCAACCATCAAAATTTAATTTTACTTGAAAATAATCTTAGTTTGGAATTATATAGTAAAGCCTTCTGTCCCAGCTCAAATTTACGGCTCATAATCTTTCCTATCATGCAATTTTTTCACCCTTTCCTTGTATGTCTTGCATTTTTGTATGCCTAGAGGCAAAATTCATTAAGCTCATTCAATTGAAGTAGCCATTTTTCACCAACTTGTTGCAAATTCAAATTTAATTTCTTGATAGCCCAGTAAGCATTATATTCTAGCTTTAATCGAAGGTGATAGACCTTTCCATACACCAACTAAAATGGGGATAACCCAAGTAGTGTCTTAAAGGTGGCACAATACACCCATAAAGCATCATCAAGCTTGATGGACCAATCTTTTCTGGAGGGGCAGATTATTCTCTCTAAGATCTGCTTCAATTCTTTGTTAGTTAATTAGCTAAGCCATTGTCCTACGGATGATATGTTGTTGTGATCTTATGGTGAACATCATATTTTCTAAGTAATGTGGAGAATATTCTATTGTAGAAATGAGTTCCTTCATCACTAATGATAACATAAGGTGTACCAAAATGAGTGCAAATGCTTTTCGTTAAGAACTTGGTTACCACGTTAGCATCATTAATGGGAAAAGCTCCCGCTTCTACCCACTTAGAGACATAATTAACTACCACCAAGATATATTGATTGCTAAATGACAAGATGAATGGACCCATGAAATCAATATTCCAAACATCAAATAATTGTACCTCCAAGATGCTTATTTGAGACATTTCATGTCACCTGGAAATGTTACCTGACCGCTAGTAATTATCATAACTTTTTGCAAAGTAGTATGCATTCTTAAAAAGGTTCGTTAGTAAAAACTAAATTCTAAAAGTAGTGTTGCATTATAATCACACTGATAATGTCCCTCATATGATGAAGAATGGAATTGCTACAGAATGTCCTTGACCTCCTCCTCTGGATCACACCTCTAATTTTTCGGTTGGGGCATTGCTCGAACAAAAACGGCTCATCGCAACAATAATTTTTCACATCATGCATAATTTCTTCTTTTTTTATGCAGTGAGGGCTGGAGGAAGCATTCCACTTACTAGATAGTTAACCATATCAATGTAGCGGGGAACTAACTGATGATTAATATTGAATAATTGCTTGTCCGGGAACACCTCGTTGATCTATTCTGCATGAGATTCTTCTTGCTTCTTCTTTAGTCGAGATAGGTGGTCAGCTACGCAATTCTCTATGCCTTTTTGATCTTTGATATCTAGATCAAATTCTTCCAATAAAAATACCAATCGAATCAAGCTAGGCTTGGCATCTCTCTTTTCAATCAAATACTTAATGGCAGAATGGTCAGTGTACATAATTATCTTTGCCCCAAATATATCAAAGGCAAACACCATTGCTAGTAGCCCTTTTTTGGTAGTAGTGTAGTTCAACTGTGCCTTATTTAGGGTTTTTCTTGCATAATAAATCGAATGAAAAATCGTATTTTTGTTTGTCCCAACACTGCACCAATTGCATAGTCACTAGCATTGTACATGAGCTCAAAGGGAAGACTCTAATCAAGGCCAATGACAATCAATGCTGAGATAAGTCTTCTCTTCAATTCTTGGAATACTTACAAACATGCATTATCTAAATTAAAGGTTGCATCTTTCTCTACCCAAGTTGCAAAGGGGCTTGGCAATTTTCGAAAATTCCTTTATGAATCGCTGATAGAATTTGGTGTATTCAGAAAACTGTGAATGCCTTTGACTGAAGTGGGAGAAGGGAAGTTTCTCTATTGCCTCAATCTCAACCTTGTGAACTTCAATGCCTTGACTAGAAACTCAGTGCCCGAGTACAATACCCTCTTATGCTATAAAATAAAATTTTTTCCAATTTAAAATCAGGTTGGTGTCTTCACACCACTACAGCACCTTGGATAGATTGACAAGACACTTGTTATAGGAGTTTTTGACCAAAGAAAAGCCATCCATAAATACGTAAAAAAGTCTTTAACTATATTAGCAAAAATAGTCATCATACAATGCTAGAATGTCACTGGTGTATTGTACAAACCAAATGACATTCACATAAATGAGAATGTTCCATATGGGCATGCGAAGGTAGTTTTTTTATTGGTGCTTAGGCACGATTATGATCTAGTGATAGCTGGAGTAACGATTGAGAAAGTAATAAAATTTCGCCCTGCAAGTTTGTCCAAATTTGATCGATAAATAGATGCAGAAAATGGTCCTTCCTTGTGACCTTATTCAGCTTCTGGTAGTCCATACACACCCCCCAACCCATAACTGCCCTAGTTGAAATTAATTCATTATTTTCATTGGATAATGCTATCATTCCACCTTTCTGGGGAACATATTGCACTGAGCTAACCTAAGAATTGTTAAAAATAGGATAAATGACACCTACATCGAACTATGTAATTATCTCCTTCTTGACTACTTCTTTCCTAATAAGATTTAATTGTCATTACGCTTCAATAAAAGACTTAGCATTCTCTTCCAAGATGATGTTGTCATGAAAAATGCAGGACTAATGCCCCCGATATCACCAATAGTCCATCCTATTGCATTCTTATGATCTCATAACAGTCTTAGCAATTTTTCTTCTTGAAGAGAATTTAGTTCAGCTACAATTAAGTGTCAATTCTCTGCCCAGATATATATTTCAGATGGGATAGCAGTAACTTTAATTCCAGCACCGCGTGGCTTCTTAATTGATGGCTTTAAATGTTTAAGTGACTTTGGCGTGAGTTCTAATGACTCAAACTTTTACAGGTAGCATATAAAAGTTGGAGATTATTGGAAATAACACATCATTTCTGCTAACTTTTCAGCAATTTCATCTCATCACCGACTAGTGACATTTCCAAGATGTTCTGATGAGAATTGGATTGAAATTCCACTTGAATAGCCGAATATATTGCATTGATCATATAACATTCATCTTGATCTCCTGGAAATTGCAACAATTTAGATATGCTGAATGTAATCTTTCATCTTGCACCCGCATAGTTAGCTCACCCGCTTGTGCATCTATTATTGCCTTGTCAGTAGCTAGGAATAGACAACCCAAAATAATTGTCATGTCCCGATCCTCTTCATAGTCTAAAACTATGAAATTCATAATAAATATAAACTTGTCCACCTTGACTAGTACGTCCTCAATGATTCATGGATCGATCTACTAGCTGGAGTGTGACTGCCATGGGTTTAGCCTCTTTAATACCAAGTTTTCTAAATATGGACTTAGGCATTAAATTGATGCTAATTCTAAGGTTAGAAAGGGCTCTTCCTAAGTAATGATTTTTAATAGTGCAACGGATGGTAAAACTTCTTGAATCCTTGAGTTCTGGTGGTAGCTTCCTTTATACAATGGCACTGCACTTCGCAGATAGGGCCACCGTCTTGAATTCTGTCAGTCACTTCTTCTTGGTTAGCATAACTGAGCATTTGTTCTATAGCTTCCATGAGGGGCATAACAAAATGTAATTGCTTCCATAGCTCGAGGAACTTTTTGAAATGACTATTTTTCTTTTGCTTACTTATCTTTCAAGAAATGGTGGGTGGTCTTTGGATTACTAGAGGAGTGTCAAGCACCTAATTTTGAGGAATTACCAAACCCTAGTCTTCTTCATTAACTTCCTTGGCATGAACTAGGGGAGATGAATTTGGTGCGATTAACTTCTTTGGAGGTATGGCTTCATGTAACTCCCTACCAGTTCTCAAGGTGACAGCTTGCACTTGCTCATTACCTTTTCCTTTTGGATTGGGTTCAGTGTCACTCGGTAATGTGCCTTGGGGGCGACTATTGATTGCAGAAGCAAGTTGTCCTATTTGTGCCTCCAAATTTCTATTAGTTATGATTTGTGACTACATAAATTGCATAAGCGTATTTTCCAAATTAAATTTTCTTTTCTTCTCATGGAGGTGGTATAGGACAAGCTGGTCTTATTGGTTATTGCTGTGGTGGCTATGAAAATCCTTGTGGTTAGCTTGGCCTAGCTTGATTATTCTAAGAGAAGTTAGGATAATTCCTCCATCCTTGATTATAAATGTTAGAATATGGATTCCTTTGGTTCTGGGGGAAGTTTCCCACATGATTAACTAACTCAAGGTTGGAGTCACATTGCCTACAAAGGTGGCCAACTGTACCGCACCATGTGCAATATTATGTTGATGATGAAGATGAGGAAGCCCCAACTACACTGACATTGACACACATAGATAGCTTCTAAATTTGCTTTGACAAAGCATCAATGTGAGCCTTCATGGATGAAACTACATCAAGCTTAAGTGAGCCACCAATTCTACTTTTGTTAGAAGACATTGGTAAGTATTTGCCATGATACTTTTCAACAAAATATAAAATTTCTTATAGCTTTTCTAGAGCAATGACCCATTTAATGAAGAATCTACCATATGTCTTGTGGAATCTTGGAGACCATTATAGAATATTTGAATTTGCACCCATGGCTAAATCTCATGATGAGGGCATTTGCAAAGTAAGTCCTTGAATTAATCCCATGCCTCTGATAAAGTCTCCTCACGATGTTTCTTAAATGAAACTATATCCATCTTGAGTTTAGCTAACTTAGTGGGAGGAAAATATTTTTTGAGAAATTTTTGTGCCAAGTCATTTCACATGTTAACAAAGTTGGGTGGCAACGAGTTAAGCCACTCCAGTGCTTTGTTCCTCATAGAAAATAAAGAAGTTCTTAGCCTCATAGCTTCATCAATGACTTCATGTTGCTTGAATGTGTTCATGATTTGTAGAAAATTGTGGAGATGGTGATGTGGATCTTCAAAGGGAAAACCTCTAAACTACCTTATGGATTGTATTATCTGGAATACCAGAAGCTTTATCTCAAAACTATTGGTGTCGATAGGAGGAGGTTGAATATTGGTTTGTACTACATTTTGTCCCACTACAATAAGATCCCAGACAGGCTGGTCCAAGTCGTCTTGTTATGGAAGTTAAGGGACCTCAACGTGCTAGTTCTCCTGCTATTTCTTATTGATATTTTCTCCTTGACCCGCCCCGTGTCCATTTGAATATTTGAAGCTCAAGTCTCTCTGCCCCTTCAATGCCTTCTTAAATATGTTCTTTTGGGTTTAAGACCGAATAGTAATACATCCTCTTGCCTTCATGACCTCGTTGCATACAAAAGCGACAAGCCTTACAAAGAACAATCCGACTATGCTAAAATGAAAAAAATGAAACTAGAATGTCTATACAAATTGTATATATTTACAAATTTGTACAAAACACAATAGAATTTAAAGACTAATGAGTTTAGCACCTAGTCCTTGGTAATAATGTCAAAAACTTGACGAGTTATGTATACGCTGACTTAAATTGCTCGTTTTAACGCAAGTATACATGTCATACAAGTAATAGAGTATGAATAGAGTGTTGATCCCACAAGGACTAGGTTAAACAAATTTATATTTTTAAATTCAATTGCCTTCGAAAGATAGAGAGTTTAATTGATTTATGGAATTAAAATTAAGTTTTGACAAAAACTGAAATGAGTTAAGGACTAGTGGAATGCGTAGAATTAATAAGGATTATTAAAGTTGATTGCAATAGATGAGAAATCGAAAATAGTTAACTTTAAATCATATTAATTTGGTTCCTTTTTATTTGGTTGTTAGATTTACTAATCTAGGTTCATATGTGTTTAAAGACGGCTTCTAATGTGCATAAAACTAATCTTACCACATTCTATTGCTATGTTCTTACGCAAACAAATATGGTAGGATTGATTAGCTCCTAAACTATTCAAGATTACATAGGGCTAATTGGTATATTTCTATCCATATTAACATCTAACTATACTTGAGTTAGAAACTTATGCCATGTATGTGAGTCTTGTCTAGAATCATCTTGTCTAAGCATGAATGTAGTTATTAAATCATCTTATAAGGTAGCTAGGCTTTTAAAAAGCATTAAGCACCACATATACAGGTAAATCTACACAACACGAGTGTGTAGCAACTATATAATTGTGAAACCTTAACTAGTGTAGAACTCATATGCATGCATTAATCATGTATATGACAATTATATGTGAAATTATTGAACTATGAATGATTACGTGATTTTGCTAATTATTGCAATTAGAGTTTAGGATTAGCAATAATGATGTGATCAATCATTTTGAGTTAAAATGAGACAATGAGACTAGAGTAAATTGTTGTTGATTTAAATGTACAAATATACTAAAGAAAATCATTTTCCATTATTTAAAATAAATTACGAGTATTTATGTGACAATTGTCAAGTTAAATGGAAAAATACTGGGAAATTCATAACTCAACGCTTGTAAGGAGAATTTAAGTGAAATTTGAAATGAAAATTAATAATATTGGGCTTGGTATTATGGAATTATTGGGTTATGAAAATTCTTAAAGAAATGAGTGTTATAATTTATTGATCATATCTCAATTTCAACTGTTAACTTTAAACGGCTATAACGGGAGCTAAGAAAATCAGAATGAGATGAAATTTGAAATAATTGAATAAAATTATGAGATGTTTATTTTGGATGACTCAAATTAAGTATAAATATTAGAAAATACCTACATTGAAAAAGGTGAGCATGGTTGACTAATGCACCTCAAAAGTATCCAACAATTAATGCTAGAGTATAATGCATAATTGTATGGTTTTAATAGGAGTTGAGGTGTTAAATGTAGCCCATTTCTAGAGTATTTTATGTATTTATATGAAATACAAAAATACATGAATTATCCAGCCATTAAAGTTTTATCATGATGAAGCTACAAGGGCTCAACATGAGAATAGGGGAGGTGGCAAGAAGGGATGTCCAAGGGGCTGCCATGCTGCTTATTTTTGAATTTTTAATTTTTAAAATATGTGTATATGCAGCTGATATGAAAGGACATAACGATATGCATTCAATCATGTCAATATCCAGCAATAAAAATTACAGAATATAGCTGAAAAGGAGAGAAAAAGTGGACAGCATATGGGGCAATTAAAGTGCAGGACTATGGTTGGTTTGCTGTCATTTTGTTAAATTTTTTTACACCAAATTAATACATGAATTAAAAGAAAATTAAGTGTATGTTTTACCCTTAAATGGGAATTATTAAAAACTAAAATTGCTAAAAAAAATTGACAGCAAAGGACATGCTAGCTGAATAGTTTGGACGATCATGGATTAAAGCAGTTTTTGATTTTTGAAAATTAGTAAAACCCAATTTTACTTGGCTAAGAAGTTGCCAACACATGAGGGGGATAAGTTATCATTTAATGGTGTGAAAAATGCTCCATGAAGTGGGGCCCATAGCTCGAAAAAATTCAGCTTATAAACCTGTGCACATCCATTTGAGAGGAGGTTGGAAAAGTTGGCTAAGTGTTAGATTTTTCACCCCAAAGCAACAGCAGCAACTCATGTCCCTCTTGGCCAGCCAAGGAAGAAGGAAACGCCAGAGAAAAAGGAGAATTTGTGGAGGAAATGATCTCAAGGTGTTAGGGTTTAAGTTAGCATTAAACCAAGTAAGTATATGTTTGCTTTTGAGTTGTTTAACTTGAGTTTTAAACTCAAAACTTGAATATAGAATGGATGCTGAAAGAATTTGTAAAAGAATGATTTAACATGCTTTTGATTGAATATGGAATGGGTATTAAGTTTTATGTATGAATTTTCATAAGTTAGATGATGGAAATGAAGTTGGAATGATATATGTATGGAAAACTCAAGTTGATAAACCTTAAATCTAAATGATAAGTTGCTGTTTGATATGGATAATATGTTTAAGTTATTAAACATGTTTTAATGAATAACATATATTGATTTGAGCTTAAGGAATGAATTTTAGCAAGTATGGAATGTAAAGTGATGTTTATGACCCGAAATCTTTGTTTCTATGCTAAAAATGCTATGAAAATGGGTTTGCATGTTTTGTGAATGCTATATAGGGTAAAATACCCTAGGGTTAAGGCATTAGTAATGTGCAAAAGGATTTGGAAAAATAAGCTCAAAATCTGATTTTTATGGATTTATGAAATGATGCATAAATGGAGTGAAAATGGGAACCGAAATGGTTAAGCAACTTGCTATTTTGAGAGATTTTAATTTATGAATGTTAATCATGTGTTGATGCCCTAGATTTGGATGAGGAAAAATGGATTTGTTTGCTGAAACTTCAAATTTATTAAACTGCTTAGGGTTATGTGTCAATCGACACATTAAATGGGTGAAAAAGGGGTTCCAAACTTGCTGTTTTGGAAACCTATGACAAGTAGATTTAAATCCCATAAAAATACCCTAAATACAGTGGTAATTAAGGGTAATTAACACACTAAAATATGGATTAAATTTCTTATTTAGCAAATTTTATGAAATACATTAAGTATGTGTTGCCAAATGGGCATATGCGAATGGATAAATGTGTATAAGTAATGAATAACTTGTGAAAAGTGATTTTATGCAAAAATGCATAAAAATATGATATATTTCAGGATTATACATCTGTTTAGAGTATATAATGATTTATTTCAAAATTTAAAATTTATTTATGAAACATGAAGTGATGATGTGTGCATAAGTGGAGCACCAATGTGTGTATTGTGAAAAAAAGGATTGATAAATGGTAAATTGAGGACAATAAATCTATGTATGATAATTAATGGATGAATTTTATGTGGTTAAATGGATACCCTAGTTATGAGGTTATATATGTCATGTGTTAGCCGATGAAATATGTAAAAATGTGCTATATATGTGCATAATGACTTGTGAAGTCAAATAAATGATATATGTGAATGGAATGGGTTGAAAAACTAAATGAAATATGAGGAAAATAAATATATGAAAAAAATATATTATTCTCATGTAGGCAAATGCAAAGAAAAAGCAGAGTCGAAAAGCTAAGAGACATAGGTAAGCAAGCAAATTTTCTAAATGAATTTTATTTTCTAAATTATTTACAAAAATGCAATTTTTTCTTTAACTTATTAATGAAATTGTGGAAATTATTTTTAATATGTTGAAGGATGGCCATCCCTTAGCAAAATGGTGTTGAAATGATATTTTTACTTCAAATGTGATATTATAAAATTTCTTTTGATAAATGTTATAGAAAAATGATGTGATTCTATGTTTCTGATTGAAAAATCATGCTAGCATGTTGAAGATGGATTTATGAAATAGTTCATGTGCACAGAGTACTAGGTCCACTTGAAGGGTATAAGCAGACCGATTGTCCCCTTTGGTATAGCCAAGTTGCTTAAAATAGGCCTAAGGCCGGCGACACCCTCTCTAAAATAGGAGTTAATGTGGATGGATGGTCGCTTGGCTAGCTTCTATCCTAAGAGAATTATGATGATTATGTTCATGTTTTATATGACATTATGCATATGGTACTCGTGATAAGTACAAGATTTTATGATTTCAATATATACCTTTTGACAAGGTATACGTTGCTTTCCAAGATGATTTTAAATGCAAAATGTTACCTGAAATGATTTGCCTGCAAAATGCAAATAACTTGCTTATTGAGTTTCGACTCACGATTTTATTTTCCAAACCCAAAGACAGGTGAAGGACAGGACATGACGAAGGAGCAAATACAAGCTTAAGGAAACAATGGAAAAACTTTAGAATTTTTATGTTATGAAAACTCACATGAAATGGTTGTAAGCTATATGAAGTGTTTTATGTTGATGACTATGATGTATATATGCAGTGACATTTGATTAGGCAAGTGTTGAAATATTGCTTGAACATCATGCTGTGTATATGTATTGAATAGTTGAAAATGACTCAGCTACACATGAAATAAATATATGAGAAATTGAATTGCTATGTGATTATAATTAAGGGGATAAATATCTAATAAAATCCACCGTTTGACAGGGCAACAATCCTAATCACATTTGCCAATCAATACGATCTCGAGGTAAGGCTCATTTTGTGATGCTCGGGTTTGGGGCGTCACAATAATCATATTCAAACCAACAAGAACCAAATCAACATTGTATAAAGTTCAAATCATCTCAATCTCCCATTTATTGGAGTTTTAGCCAAAAATCATAAAATCAAATCCTATTGTGAACAAGCTTAGATACATCCCAGCAAAGGAGAACAAGAAAAATATATAAGGAAAGCAAAAGAGAAGATAAAAATTGCTAGTTTTGACCACCTAAGTTGAATCTACACTTCAATCACCATTGGCATGAAATTCTCCTTTTTCTCCACTTGTGATTGCTTCCACAAGCCTCCTAGCTGTCTTGCTCAAACCCTAAGCATCATATTTATACCCCCTCATGAAGCTGGCTCAAAACATGTGCGATGTTTTCACACTTTTGAGGTGGCACCGGAGTGCCAACTTCCTAGAGTCTTCTGCTTGCTTTTGAATCTTTTGTAGCTTCTATAGTTAATTCACCAAATCAAGTAAAAATTTAGCTCCTAGTAAGCATCCATTTGTCTCTATCCATCCTTGGGCTTTAAATCCTCACATCCCTCGTTCCTACAACAAAAATCGAAATGAGTGACATACATGAATGAATGAAATTAAAATGCCCTACATGATGCAAATTGTGCTTTAAATGTACAAATTATGCAAACTAAACAATAGAATACTATTAATGCCAACTAATAAAATTTTTATTCAAATGTATGCATTGTTTCTCGACTAGAATTAAAAAATCTGTGTAAAATGGGCAATGATAACCCCACATTTGCAAAGTTATCACTTTTTTATTTTTTATTATTTTTAAACAAATTTTGACAACAATTTACCTTACCATATTTCAAGGTATCTAGGAAATTTTTTCACAAACAACTTCTCTCACCATATTTCAGGGTATCTAGCAAGTCATTTTCATCATTTGTACAATCCAAGTAGTCAAACTTGATTCCTATTATACCTTTCAACTCAAAATTTAGGTTCAATACTGGCTCAATTAAGTGGCAATTGAGGTTAGAATTGAAAATTTTGCATCAAGGCTCAATAGAGGTAAAAAACAATTATGCTCTCAAAGTTAGGCTCTTTAGAAAGGAAAATGCCTTAATTATGTCCATAAACAAGTCAAATTAAGTCTTGACTTTGAAAATTCTTCAACCAGAATAAGATTTTCTTGTATATGGGAAAAATACCCTTTTAAAATAACTAATTGTGTGTATTAGAAATAAATTTTTACAAATTAGAAAGGATTGCTGTGTGTTGAAAGAAGAATTAGTTCCTTAGTATATCAGTTTCATAAACTGATTAAAGATAAAAATCTAAATATTTTCAATAAGTACTTGTTGAAAAACAAATTTAACCTCTCACTAGGGTTTAGTTATTTGTCTAACTCAAAGATTTTGAAATTTCAAGTTTGGTCTACTTATAGACATCATAACAATTCAAAGCAAGATCTCGATCTGTTAAGAGTTTAGAATTGTGCAAGAATTGCCAAAAAAAAATTAAATTTTTTCAATATTTGACAAAAATTGCAATAATTTGTGTAGTGAAAGAAATAGTCAGAGAAAATAATGAAACCAATTCATCCACACATTGGAAACTAACATTGTCTTCAATGTAAATTAATCAATCAAAAATATATATCAAAATTAAGTGAGTAGTTTTAAGGAGTGTGAGATGTTGACTTCCCTATTTTAGCGAGTTGAACTGACTCTTCATCATATGTTGCTTCCTGTCGAGGTAGGCTATGTGAAATAACCGATGAAGGTTGAAGTTAAAAAGTATCAAAATTTTAAAATAAAAGAAATTAAAAGGAAAAAGAAAATTAAAACTCCCCTTACTAAACCTTGGGTTGCCTTTCAAGCAGTGCTAGTTGAAATTGTGTCAACCAATCCTCAATCTTTTAAATACAAGTTCATGTGAGTCTCTCTAAGTTCTCTTGTTGTGCATTTCTCATTCTCGTGAAATTTAGACTATCACCAAGTGGGATATCCATCAACTCCTCTTGCAGCAGTGTCTTGTTTTCGTTTCCTGTAAAATTATAGATGTTATTAGTATCTAAATAGGAACCCAAATAATATGAGAGAAAAAAGTTTCAAAGTTATAATCATCAATATGCATCTCTTTGGGATCTAGTCATTGTTCAACTTCTCTCTACAAACAAATAAATGTTGGCGTGTCTAGCATGAATGGTATGGATGACTTTTTCTATCTCTATTTCTTCAAGTTGGTTGACCATCATCTCCCTCACTGCTTTCATCTTGAGCCACCTCATGATTTTTCTGATCTTCAATTCACTCCTTGTCATCATCTTGCACCCATCCTCCACTTCATTATCTTAATTAAAATATTTTCATGATATGTCTGGTTTCACGTTTGCTCTTGTTCACCTACATGCATATCATCCTCTATTTGATCTTCATCTTTTGAGATGATTTCAGGACAATCCTCAAAAAAAGTCACCGAGTCCATGCAGGTTGACTAGGATGTTCATTAGAGTTATCATTTAGATGGTTGGCTTGTTGTGAAAGTTTTCTCCTAAAATCAGAAGATGGACTTTCATTTGACCAAGTTCCTAAAGAAGTAATTTTAAGATCTTGTCATTAGTGGATTATTCAGGCTTTGGTGTGACTGTAGGTAGAATGAAGTATAAAAATTTTTAACAAATTTTTATAGTTAAAATTCATGAGTTTGAGATGGAAAACAGTTTTGTTAAGATTAAAAGAAAAGATTATCAGACCAAAAAAATTTTTGAATGTGTAGGCCCATAATGATGGTAAGTGCTTGAGAAAGAGTTTTCAATACGATAGGGGTTGTTGCAGTTATAATGATTTTGTTGCTCGTGTCCCCAGTCTTGTTTGTGTGGTGCATTTATCATTGAAGTCCCTTCTCTATGTCTATTATATAGGTCAATCATTTCATAATTCTCATAAAATTCACTAACAACCAGAAACCTAATTTAGTGCTCTTGGGTGCATATTTTTCATGAAATAGTTAATCTAAATGCATTTAATACGTGTATCAATTTTTACCATTTTTGGATTTTTTCAAATTTTTTTTAGATTTTAAAAATTAGTAGCATTTTAGTAAACTTAAATTACGAAATGCCACTGATTTTTAAAAGTTCGACAGAAATACTTAAAATCTTCAAAAATGGTAAAAATTGATAAATATGTTAATTAGACTTAGATTAACATTCATGTGAAAAATTTTTAAATTTTTTTTTAAAACAATGGGTATATGCACCCGAGAACAATGAGACTCAATGCTTCTGGGAGCAATAGATTAGGCTCCTAACAACCATCCTACCATCATGAAGAGATTTGGAACCCATCTATCAATATTACATTGATTATAGCATGCCATCAAACAACTTATAGAAAAAGAAAAATGAAAAATGAAAAATTACCTACAAAAAGAATATACAAAAGTAAAGTAGAAAAGGGAGAGAAAGAAAGAAAAGAGAAGTGTTTAAATTACCAGTCCTAAATAATGACAAATTCTCCAGCAATGATGCTAAAATACTTGTTCATGATCATACCGCAAGGGCACGGGTCATAAATTGTAACATATAAAATATCGATCTGCAGGGAATTTAGGACTTAAAACTTTGTTTTAAATGCTTTCGTATCAAAATTCATGAAAATAAAGTGAAACAGGAAAGTGGAAAGGGAAAATAGACTTTAGAACTACATTGAAAAATTAGAAAGTGGGGATAAGAGTAGCTAGGGTTTAGATTTGCGTGTGCATCTTTTGCAACGGGTAGTAGTATAATTATTTAATCTGGATATTATTTGTTAAAGGAGAACAAATCCTAATTTATCATCGTACTTTATCTCAAAACCTACAAGGCATAACCCTAATTTATTTTTAACCACATATTCTTATAGAATTAAGTCAATTATGATTTATTACGTTCTGTGGCCTTTCGTGGAATTCCGTAAGCTCGTCATGTCTATTCTTAGTTTAGATCTTC
This sequence comes from Annona squamosa, assembly GCA_035584095.1. Lineage (NCBI taxonomy): Eukaryota > Viridiplantae > Streptophyta > Magnoliopsida > Magnoliales > Annonaceae > Annona > Annona squamosa. Next base: position 10,749 of record JAXCLR010011430.1, on the reverse strand, counting down.
AGGTTTAATATCTTGATTATTGTACATTGGATTTTCTTCTCTCTGTTCCATCACTTAATATGGATAAAATTATTGCCAAAGTGGGAGCTTAAACACTAGGCAAGTATTAAATCCCAAGATATTAAATTCATAATAACATTCATCATAAGTAAATCAAATCCACACACCATGCTACATTGTACGCATGCTACATCCTAAACTCCCTAGATTTAGGATTTAGCGGAGCATGTTTGAGTTCAAAATATAATTAAATCCATCTTAAACAATACAATTAAAATAAAAGAAAAGAAGAAAGAAAAGCTTATTGGTTAGAAGCCTCATTGGTGTGTTAGCCACTCTACCTCTTACGTTGTGCTTTTTGCCTCCTCTCCACCCTTTGGCATTTATCTAAAATTTCCGCTTTAATTTTCCTGTTCTAAAATTGTGCTCTCTATTTCCTATTACTGAGCCCCTTCTTATACCTTCGACGCAGCCCCGCTTAAGCCGCTTTGAAATTACGCGTTCCATGTTATGCTGGGTTGAGAGCTACATATTTGCGTTAGAATTTTCTGGACGACGCAGATCACATGAGTTAGGCGGTTTAATGCATGCATGATGATTTATTTTGGATGTGGGACCCACCGGTTTAGATGTTGCATGGCTGAAGGTTGCTTAGACGGTCCCTTGCAAATTTCTGGATGGCTGGACACTGGATGCTTGGAAGGTGGACGGCTGAGATAATCTCGTGCAGATGGATGAAAATGGACGGCTTGGATTTTTGCTATTAACAATGGAAATATGGATGGTTACATAAGTGGACAGCAAAGCCTTGTGGACGGTTCAGATGCATGCATTGGACTTGCATGGGTGGACATTTGGACAGCTTGGTTGGTGATGATTAAAAATTTGGATGGTGTGATTGCTGCATACGTTCTTATGCTCTAAAGTTCTTGGACGTGATCACATGTTTGATAAACGGCCTAGATTATTGGGATTTCTAAACATACTTTGATGGAAAATAAAGGGGCGGTGGAAATCTGTTGATGGTTGCACGTAATCACGACAATGCATGGAATGCATTCATGGATTAAAAGAACGGTGCTGGAGGACTTTGAGGACCAAGTGAAGCTTGGATTCTTGCACGATCTTGATGGCTTGGATTTTTGCGGGTCCCATGGTTTCTAGTCGTTGATTGATGCTGCTATTTCTTGATGGAATAAAAATAAAAATAAACTTCAAATTAGTAAACCAGCAGTCAATGTATTAAAAATTATTTCAAACCCAATTATTGTAGAAATTATTTTTTAACAAAATTATGAAACCAATTTCATAATTATGGAAATAAATAAAAAAACGTAATTTCAAGCAAAAGATATTAAAATTTATTTAAATCACTTGAAATTAATATTTAATACCCTATAGTTGTAAAAACATATTTTAAATAAATATGCAATAAACTCAAGTAATTAATCACCAAATTTGTATAAAATGCCCACGAAATATATTATTAATTTAAAAATTGTCAAATAGCTTGAAACTTGAACTTTTGTTTGTTCTCAAGCAAATAAAAAAAGATTCAAGAACAAATTACACAATTTGAAAACTTTGAGCAAAAAGCAAATGTGAGGAATTAATGAGAATGTTAAATCAAAAATTTTAAACATAGCGTTTATCAGAAAACCTGGTCAAGAATCCCTTATTACTTGACTAATACTGTACAAACTATCACTTATTCTACTTTCAATCATTAAGAGTTCAATAAACTCCATCAATAAACTCCTAGCAATCAGGTGTCCTCCCTTTTATCATTTTTCTATATAGATATTCAACAATTCAATTAATGGCAATAATGCAGAAAAATATCAGTAAAATTGCCTCATATACACTTTTGTCAAATTCTTGCATCTGAATTTTCTCAACCAACTCAATCAACCAATTCATAGGATCATGAAGACTTCATGGGATGATAGTTAAGTTCGACACAAGAGATAAAATTGTAAAAACATAGAAAAATTGAACCATTTCCACATTGATTTAGCCTCATTTTATAATAGTAAATAATGTTACCCTCATGCTTAGAGCTTTGATTTTTTTCAAGTCTGTTCTTACCCTTACTTTAGCATTTTTCTATTTTTTAATTCTTTTTAAACCTAGTCCTGCAATAATTTTCCTTACCATGTCTCAGGGTAACTAAGAAACTTCTTTTCTATAAACAACTTCCCTCACCATATTTCAGGGTATCAAGGAAGTCATTTTCATTATTTGCACAATCTAAGTAGTTAAACCTTATTCCTATTACACTTTTCAGCTCAAAATTCAAATTCATTGTTGGCTTAATTAAGTGGGAATTGAGGTTAGAAATAAAAAATTTTATACCAGGGCTCAACAGAGGAAAAACAACAGTTATGCTCTCAGAAATAGGCTCATCAGATAGAAAAATTCCTTAATCATATCCATAAACAAGTCAAATTAAGTCTTGGCATTGAAAATTCTTCAACTAGAATAAGATTTTCATGTATATATGAAAAACTAGCTTTTAAAATAATTAATTGTGTATATTAAAGACAATATTTCATAAATTAGAGAGGATTACTCTAATTTTGGAAGAAAATTTGGTTCCTTAGTATATCAATTTCATTAATTGATTCAAGATAAAAATTCAAGTATTTTCAATAATTACTTGTTCCAAAACAAATTTAACATCTTACTAGGGTTTTATTTATTTGCCTAACTCAAAGATTTTGAAATTCCAAGTTTGGTATGCTTATAGGCATCACAAGAGTTCAAAATGAGGTCTCAATTAGTTCGGAATTTAGAATTGTGCAAGAAATGCCAAATAAAAATTTTGAATTTTTTTTTTAAAACGTGATAAAAATCGTAATCATTGGGGTAATGAAAGAAATAGTCAGAGAAAATAATATAACGCATTCACCCCACGTTGTAAACAAATATTGTCCTCAATGTAAATCAATCAATCAAAAAGATATATCAAAATCAAGTAAGTGATTTTAAGGAATGTGAGACGTTAACTTCCCTATTTTAGCGAATTGAACCGACTCTTTATCCTATGTTGCTTCTTATCCAAGTAGGCTTTGTGAAATAACTTATGAAGCTCAATATTCAAAGTATCAAAATTCTAAAATAAAAGAAACTACAAGGAAAAGGAAAACTAAACTCCCCTACCTAAACCCTGAATTACCTTCCAAGCAGTGCTAAGTTTAACGTCTTCAGCCTTGCTAGTTGAAATTGCGCCAACTAATCTCCAATCTTTCAAATACAAGTTTATGCGGGTCTTTCTCTAAGTTGTCTTATGGTGTATTCTATGTTCTTGGGAAATTTAAACATCACCAAACGCGATATCCATCAACTCCTCTTGCAGCATTGTCTTGTTATGGTTTTAAGTAAAATCATAGATGTTGTTAGCATCTAAATAAGAATCCAAACAATATAAGAGAGAAATTTTCCTAAAATTATAATCATCAATATGCGTCTCTTTAGGATCTGTGCATTATTAAGATATCCTCTGCAGAAAAATAAATGATGGCATGTGTAACGCAAATGGTATGGATAACTTTTCTCTCTTTATTTCTTCAAGTGGGTTCATCATCATCTCTTTCTCACTACTTTTATCTTGAGCTTCCTTGGGATTTGCATAATCTTGAATTCGCTCCTTATCATCATCTTGCATCTCATCCTCCACTTAATTATCATAATTAAAAATATTTTGTGTTATGTATGGTTTTGCGTCTGCTTTTGTTCATCTACATGCATAGCATCCTCTACCTGATTGTTCGCAATCTCGCCACAAGTGTATGAGTTATAGATTGCAGTATATAAATTATAGATCCACAGGGAATTCGGGACATAAAACTTTGTTTTAAATCTTTTTTATCAAATATAAGAGAGTAATAATAGATAGAAAGGTGGACAATAAAAAATAGAATTTAGAGTCGAATATTAAAAAGCAAGGATATGAGTACCTAGAATCTAGGGTTTCTCATGCATCTTTTGTAATAGGTTTGTGATATGGTTATTTAATTTGGATATCCTTTGTTGAATGAGAACAAATCCTAATTTATCATTGCATCTTCTTTCAAAACCTACAAGGCGTTGCCCTAATTTATTCTTAACCACCTATTCTCATGGGATTAAGTCAATTAAGATTTATTAAGTTTCGTAGTCGTTCATAGATTCCTCAAGGTCATCATGCCTACTCTCATGATCTTAGATTTCTAGGTTTAACATTATGATTATTATATATTAGACTTTTCACCTCTTGATTCCATCATATAAAATAAAACCATTGCCAAAGTGGGAGCTCAAACATTATGCAAGTATTAAATCATAAAATATTAAATTAACAATAATATCCTTATAAATAATTTAAAACCACACACCACGATACATTGTACGCATGCTACATCATAAACTCTAGATTTAGGGCTTAGCTGAGCATGTTTAATTCCAAAATAAATTTAAAATTCAAATACATATTAAACAGCGCAATTAAAATAAAATAAAATAAGAAAGAAAAGTTTATTAATTGAAGTCCTGATGGTGTGTCGATCGCTCTGTGCAACTCGTCGCTCCTCCTATCGCCCTGTGCTTTCCGCCTTCTTTCAAACTTTGCTCTGATTTTTTGCTCAATTTAGCAGTGTAATTTCTACTGTATAATTCTCTGCCCCTGCTCTCTAGCCGTCCACCCCTTTATATATCTTTAGAAAATTGTGCAAAAGAACTTACATTAGGATTATTCACATATCCTAATTACTCATGGGCTGCAATTGCATGGAATAATGAACGGCTAGATGATTGCTCCTGTTGTTGAGTCAATTCGTACTATGTATTTGATTATCACTTGAGAAGAATTTGAGTATTTAAGAAATTTTGAATCATATTTTAATTGATTTAGTTTTATACAGTGTAAAACACTCATAATTGACTGATTTATGTAAAACAGGAGGAATATATATATTTTTGGTATACAACATGGACAAATTGACAAGTTTTAATGAAAGCGAGAGTAAATTGCAAATTCAAGACTTATATATGAAACAAAACTACATTTAAAGCAAGACACTATGCATACATAGTACTGTTCACGCGCAACTGTTTATGCACATACCGTTCATGCACAATTGTTCACGCACACTATTTGCGCATTATTCATGCGCACTATTCACCTCTATATAAACACTAGTGGAGAATGTCCTAAGGCATCTGGGAGAACGTCCTAAGAGCTTGGGTTGAGGTCTAAAGAGCGAGAGAAAGTGTAGAGCATGAGGCAAGAAGAGAGGCGGCAAGTTGCTTGAGGCGATCGACACACCGTTAGGGATTCAAACAAAAAAGCTTTTTTATCTTTTACCTTTTTAATTTTAACTACCTTGTTTAAGATGGATTTGAATTTGAATTTTATTTTGGACTTAAACATGCTCGACTAAGCCCTAAATCTAGAGTTTAGGATGTGGCATGCGTACAATATAGCGTAGTGTGTGACTTTAATGCATTATATATATATGGGCCCGTACTTTAGCATGATTCCATATATTAGGTGATGAAACCGATAGGTGAAAATTTAATATACGATAATCAAGATATTAAACCTGAAAATCTAAAACCATGAGAATAGACATGATGACCTTGAGAAATTTCATGAACAAGCCACAAAATATAATGGATTCTAATTAAATTAATCTCATGAGAATAGGTAGTTACTCCTTGTAGGTTTTGAGAGAAGGTGCAAGGATAAATTAGGGTTTATTCTCTTTTAACAAATAATATCCGAATTAAATAATTATACCACTACCCATTACAAAAGACACATATGAAACCATGGATCCTAGGTATTCGCTTCCTTGTTTTCTACTACTCATTCTAGTTTTCAATTTTATTTTCTCTTCTCACTTTTCTACTTTCTATTCCATTTTATTTACTATATTCTCTTCATATTCGATAAGAAAGCATTTAAAAGGCAAAGTTTATAGTGTTGAATTTTCTGTTGACTGATAATTTATATACTACGATCTACAGCCCATACACTTGCTGTAAGATTGCAAATAAGTATTTCGGCGCCATTGTCGAGGAATTCGGCGTTACATTAAATCTTGCTATTAAACATTTTTTTTCCTTGTCTTTATCCATTCTCTTCTTTCTTCTTAGTATATCTTTCTTAATTTTTCTTATCTTCTCTGAACCTGCTAATTGTTTCACTATATCCTTGTATGTAGTTGCATACTCAGAATTTTGTAAAACAACTAGCTAAGAACTCTTTGTTGCTAACCCTGATATTGAACGTTCTTTCAGGCGAAGAGTTTGTGAGTACAAAACGCAGCAATCTTCACAAGAAACTATGATAGACTACAATAGTCAACACACACTTCAACAAGAGTAAAAGGAAGGTTAGGCTGAGAATAACGCTCCTCCAAGGAGTAAATTTAAGTGATAGGAATCGCCCAAACCCTTGAGGATTTCAATCATGCATAGTGGAACCAAAAATTGATGTAAAAACTTTTTTAATGGACTCGACTAACCTACCCTAAGCACCGTCAATTCAACCGTTGGTGGCTGACTCATGTGACTCACTGACAACGAGGCTCTTAAACTCATTGATGACTTGGCTCTTTATGATTCTCAATACGGAAACATCTGAGGACCCTCTTGGTAAGGTAACGTATATGATGCCAAATCCGTGAATTCTCTTCATGGTAAACTTGATCAACTTTTGCAGGAAAAGAAGCAAGAACCCATAGATTGAAATGCATTTTTTCTTGGCAAATTTCATGTGAGATCTATGGAACTTCACACTACACATCTGAGTGTAGTTTTGTCATCTAGGATGCCACAAGCGAGTAGGCCAATGCAATTAATAATCAAAATAATACTCGCACATATAGTAACCACTAATGAAACACCTACAACTCTAGACAGAGAAATCACCCTAATTTCTCTTGGGCAAATCAATTAAATACCCAAAACTATGCCCAAAACAACAAGCCTCCTAGTTTCCAGAGATAATCATTGAACCATCCCTCATACCAAACTCAGCTTGCGCTGCCTGCACCACCTCAAGTAGAATTCTCTAATCCCTTGATTGACAAACAACTTGAAGAAATGCGCCAAATGAAAAACCATGTCATACTACTTGAAGACCAAATTGCTCAACATGCCACTACCTCATCCCATAGAGACCAGGGCAAACTCCCTAGCCAACCTAAAGTAAACCCTAGGGAGCAAATGCAGGCAGTTACCTTGTAGAGTGGAAAGAAACTCGACCCACCTCAACCACCTCAAATTGGCACTGAAAAAGAGTCTAAGTAGGTACAAAAGCAAGAAGATGAGTCACAACTCGAACTAATGGTGGAGAAGCCATATATTATGCCTCCTCCTTACCAGCCTCCTCTTCCCTTCATATAAAGGCGGCGACAAGCTAAGCTCTAAAAGTAGTTTGAGAAGTTCGTGTCCACTCTCAAAAACCTATCAATCAATGTGCCTTTTAATGACATGCGCTCTCAAATGCCAGCCTAAGAAAAATTCCTATAGGAGATGCTGTCCAACAAAAGATAACTCGAGGAGTACGGAAGCATTGCACTCATTAAGGAGTGCAGCACCATCTTGCAGAACAAGAAACTAAAAATCTATAGGATCCTGGGAGCTTCTCTATTCTTTGTACTCTTGGGAATGTCCAAATTAGCAAGGCGTTATGTGATCTCGGAGCCAGAGTAAGTATGATCCCTCTCTCCATCTGTAAAAACTTGAACATGGGCGATCCAAAATCAACTTCTATGTTTCTACAACTGGCCAATCGGTCAATCAAATTCCCAATTGGCATTCTTGAAGACATTCCTTTGAAAGTCGGCAAGCTGTTCATCCTAGTCGACTTTATAATCCTCAACATGGAGGAGGATCACTAAATTCTAATCATTCTTGGACGACCTTTCTTAGCCACTATTGGAGCCATCATAGATGTCAAAAATGGTTAACTCTTACTGGCAGTTGGAGATGAAAAAGTCAAATTCAACCTTTCTAAAGCAATAAAGCATCCATCAACCGATAACTTCTGCTCACGAGTCGACGTCATTGACCCTTTGCCGAATGAAGAAAAGGATAACCTGATAAAGTTATGTATCATTCAGAGTGCAACTATTGAAAATGATAACCCTAAAATTTCTGCCCATGCAACTCTCTTAGATGAAGACCCCTATCTCACTCGCTCTCATCTCAACTCATGAGAAACTGGTCACGGACGCCAATTCTTTGGCCTCAACGAAACCAAGGGAAGAAGTGTTGGTTCCAAGTTCATGGAAATACCCAAGAGTGGAGGGGTGAATTAGGTTCTTGAAAATTCTTTAACAAATTAAAACTTAATCCCTTAAAAGTTTTAACCCTCTCGAATGAAAAATGTGAAGTATATGAGCAGTAAATAATAAACTCAAGAAATTATAGTGGTTTGGGACAATCCTCCCTACTCCACTCCTCTAAGAACATACCTTAGTATCTTGGATTTACTAAACAAGATAACAATGCAATAGAGCCCTTGCTCTCTTCTAGATTTCAGCTCTAGGGGGCCTTATACAAATTTAGCACAAGTAGGTGACGAGTTACACTCTAATCACATGCTACTTTGCTTTCACTTGGTCTTAGTCTCCAATACTAGACCAAGTGGAACACAAATGATTAATAAATAGAGAAAGATACTACACTTTACAAGTGTGTTGGCAAATTCTTACACAAAGAAGAACTTGTAGGAGAAGTTGATAATGGAGCAGTTTAGCACTTAGCAGCTTGTCATAGAATTCTTCTTGAAAACTTTCTTTTAGATTACATAAATGCTAGAGAATATGGAGGTTAAGCTAAATCAATGTTATATCTCTCCTCACCCTCGTTCATTTGAAGTGTCTTAAATAGGGGAGAGTAAATTCGAACGTTTGAAGGTTGGTGGCTCGCATTTAATGCGCCAACGTTTGAAGTTTTTCTGACCGTTGCGATTCAAGTCGCACTTGGAGTCGACCTGAAATGCGACTTCACGGAAGTTGCAAACTGGAGTTGACTTCGGATGTGACTTTGGTCTTTTGCCTCTTCAGTCAACTTCCAAACTTAAGTCAACTTGGGCCTTAGACTTGGTTCAAGTCACAAGTGGAGTCGACTTTGGATGCAACTTCACCACCTATCTAACTTCTTGGAGCTTTGACTCATTGTGATCTTCTTTGTTTGTTTGTCTTCCCTTGATTTTCATATTTCATGCATATAAATCTTCATTCGAACTTTAGTTCTATTCATTCTTCATGATATTTGAGCTTGTTCAATACTTCTTGATTATTTAATAAAAACTTTAAGTGATCTTGGCTCAAGCTAGTCATTGTCTCTTAAATTGGACTTCATCTTTTTGAGAAGGGAGTATAGGAGCATCTTTATCTTTATTTTCACTTAAGTCTAGAGTCTAAGTCAACTTCAGGAGTGACTTTACTTAAGTCGGATGACAAGGTCAACTTGAAATGCGACTAGACATTCTCAGGTTCAACTCTTATTTTTGAAGATCTCCCAAGTTGCAGGTGGAGTTGACTTGATATTGTGACTTCACCTAAGTTGTAAGCGAAGTCAACTTTCGTCTGTCCAGAAGTCTAGATTTCAGCACTGTCGAATTTTTGGGCTTTGAAGTCGATGTTGAAGTTAACTTCAATACCAACTTTACCTAATTCGATGCTTGAGTTGACTTGGCATGCGACTTGGTCTGCCAAACTTTTGATCTTTGAATATTTGAACCTTGACATCACTGAATAATCATATTTGTACTTAGATAATTCTTAAATTGAGTTGTTATTCATCAAAACATGGATATACTTAATTTGCTACATGTTTATAACAAGAGGCACTAAAGGTAGAAATTAAACCTCTTCCTAAAAAATCTCAAGTATGCATTTCTTGGGCCAAATATTACTTATCTAGTCATAATCAATGCAAATCTGTCCGAATCTCAATCTAATAAACTATTAACTGAACTAAGAAAATGTAGAAAGGCAATTGGCTACTGCATTAATAACCTACCTAGTATTAGCCCTTCTCTATGCATGCATAGGATTCTCATGGAGGACAATTACAAGACAAGCACTAAACCTCAAAGGAGTCTGAACTCGAACATGAAAGAAGTGGTGAAAAAGAAAATTTTAAAGCTTCTTGATGCCAGAATCATTTACCCTATTTTCTGATAGCAATTGAGTAAGCCTAGTACACATGTACCCAAGAAAGGCGATATGATTGTCGTGATAAATGATAAAAATGAACTTATACCAACAAGGACAGTCACGGGTTGGCAAATGTGCATTAATTATCACAAAATGAACATTGCCACCCGAAAGGACCATTTTTCTTTACCTTTTATTGATCAAATGTTTGAATGACTTGCTAATCATTCTTACTTTGGATATTTGAATGGTTACTCCTATTACTTTCTGTGGCGCCCCGACCCAGGGTGCCTAGAAGCCTTACTCCGGGATCTTTATCGATTGGTAAACGTGACTCAGGATTATTGCCCTGATCACACGGCGGGATTTTTATCCGGATCTCGTCCAAATTTTTTTTTCTTTCATTCATTTTCTTTCATCATATAACAAACACTTGTCATCAATTTTGCATATGATACTCGTAATATCTCATCACATAACATCATGTCATCATATATTAACATATCCTTGACATTAATTTAACATATATTATTCATATCATAATAACTGACTTATCTACATCATAAGTTCTTTTAATCTAAACATTTCATAC
>JAXCLR010011289.1:0-33420 GCA_035584095.1 Annona squamosa | reverse complement strand
AGTCAACTCTAGCATCAACTTCAACATGATAAGACATATTTTCAAGCTCAAGTCAAAGCACAAGTCCACTTCAAGATGAAGACAACTTAAGTTTCTCAAACTTGAATATATGAAAACTAATTCAAGTTTAAAACAAGCAAGACACATGGATTCATTCATTCCAAATCAAAGTTGGATTTGTTCGAACAAGATTCAAGTTCCTCAAGTTCACAAGACTTAAAGCTAATTCTGTACAAATAAGCTTCTAGTATTGAAAGACAAAAGAAGAAGAAGAAGTTAAGCAACCAACAGATACTTCGACAAAGATCAAACTGAATTGGCACAAGGAAATAGCCAAGTCGCACTCCAAATCAACTCCAAGATCGACTTGAGGCCAAGTCGCACCTCAAGTCAACTCTAAGATCGACTTAAAACCAAGTCTCAAACCAAATTGACCCAGAAGATAGACTTGGAAGCTGAAGAACAGCCGAAGTTGCACACGAAGTCGACTCCAGCATGCGACTTGAGTGAAGTCGCACACGAAGTCGACTCTACCTGCGACTTGGAGACATAACGTTCGAATTTTTGAACATTAGGACATTTATTACGCGCCAACCAACTCTATAACGTTCGAAATTTTTCCTCCTCTATATATAGATACTTAAGCAAACATGGAAACATACAAGAAAGAACTGAAAAAGAGAAAAGAAGTGCTACTAAGAATTTTTATATACTTTTCTCTACAATTGAGTGATCTATATACTTTCAAATGAAGAACAAGCTTTAAAGTTGCAGTTTGCTTCAACGCAACACGATTGGTTGCTTCTACAGATTCTTCCTCGAGCTAAAACTTGCTACACAAATCTGTAAAGTGTAGATTTCTCCTATTTTCATCTTGTTGTTTATTTTTGGTGCTTGGTTTGAGTTTGGTGGTTCCAACTAAGACATAGCAAGTAGAGTTGTGATTGGAGTGTAACTCTTCACCTACTTGTGTTGATTGTATATGCCCCCTAGAGCTAGAATCTAGAAGAGAGTGGAGACTCTAGTTGTATATGCCCCCTAGGCTAGAATCTAGAAGAGAGTGGAGACTCTAGTTGTATTTGTGGAATACATAGTGGAACCCAAGTTACAAGGGTGTGTAAGCTTGAAAGAGTGGAGTAGGGAAAGGTTGCCCGAACTACTATAAATCTTGTCTACTGTTTTTCATTTTCGTTTTCATTATCTTATTGCTTTCTATTTGTTACATTCAAGGAGATTAAACTTTAAAGGGGTTAAGTTTTAATTTACCAAAGAATTTTTAAGAACCCAACTCCCCCCTCCCCTCTTGGGTTTTGCCATTAACTAGGGACCAACAAACTAGTCGTGCTCGGGTCTGGGTGTATCAGAGGTAACAGGGAAGGAACGGGTGGTCCGTCATCGGAAGACGTCGTCGCTATTGATTGGGGGAAACGCACTCGGGGGTGAGGTCAGACGAATTTCGAGCAGAGAGATGAACCGAAGTATTGCTGATCTGTTAGGGACCGAACTCCAAACCATGACCATTAAGGGACCGAAGATAAAGAAGATTCAACCAGGAGAGGATGCTACCATTCTATGCTCACTCTGGACGTCTAAGTCTTATAACAAGGAAATTTTCAAAGGAATGATGAGACGACTATGGAGGACGAAAGACAGATTCTATTTCACTGAGGTTGGGGAAAAATTTGCTCAAGGTGTCATTCACAGACCACAGCGACAAGGAGCAAATAATGGAGGGGCAACCATGGTTGTTCGAACGGAATCTCGTCATTCTAGTTGAATTGCAAGAGGAATTGGATCATGCCCAGCTAATGCTCGTCAAAACGCCTCTGTGGATACATATACAGGGGATCCCGTACATTATTGACAAGAACTATCTAGGACGGAGCATTGGCAACACATTTGCAGAACTGATTGAGATCAGAGCTACAGAATCAGAAATCAAGATGAAAGTGATGGTGGACTGCAGAGAACCTCTTTGAAGAGGAATGTTCATCAAAGTTGGATCACAACATTGGAAATGGATCAGTTTTCAGTATGAGAAGCTACCAGTTTTCTATTATTCGTGTGGCATAATGGGGCATGCCCATAAAGATTGTCCGACATCATCAAAGGAGAAATAGAAAGCAATGGAGGCAGACATGCCTTATGGCAGCTGGTTAAGGGCGGGCGTGAGACCGATGAGGCTGAAAGATGAGCTAGTTTTAGGAAACCGAATGGCACCAACCAAGTATTTGGGCAACCAGTGGGACCATTTGGAGGAAAATCATGAGCCAAAGGATACAGATGAGGTGAGAACTGTACTCATGGGTGCCAATTTGCAAGCTGGGTGCTAGGATAGGGGGCGATCACACAGTGCTGCTGAAGCAAGCATAGAGCTGATGGGCATTTCGAGTATGAAAGATGAGCTCAGGCGGACAGGCTGCTTATTCAAGCTCAATCATCAACAGTAACATGAGTCAGAAATCCCACACGGTTTCGAGGCTTCTATAGATCGAAACTCAGCAGGAGGGCGGTATGGGAATGAGGGTGGTCAAAGCGGGGGGGGGGGGGGGGGACTAGGGCAGATCTAGACTGTGCAAACATTGGGAGGCTAATCATAGTGAGGTAGATGGACAGAAGCAGTGTTCGGTGTATGCGCAATAAGTGGAACACGATTGGGTAGGTACTGTCTCTGTCATGGGGAGAGATACTCGCCGGGAAGATGGGCGAATTGGGAATAGAAGTGAGGTGGAGGATAGTAGACTGTTTGAAATATATGTGCAAATAGCTGATGTGGGGAACGATATGGTGTCCACCAAACAATCAGGAGGTACTGGGGGGTCAACCAGTGGAGCTCGAAACTGCATATCAACATACGCACGGACGTAGAGGAGGATGGAAAAGGCGAACTCGGCAAGGGGAGGGTATGGAAATGCTTGCTCAATTGTAACTAAGGAACATGGATTTGCCAAGAGGAGGCTGACCTTGGATCCAGGTGATCAAATGATTAAGCAGAAGCGGGCCAAGATGATGGACAGCGCTATGCATGAGGAGGTGGAGGCTATGGGGGCACCCCAGCCCCACCTCAAATGATATGGCCCTGATGGCGTGAAATTGGCGTGGGCTTGGGAACCCGCGTGCAATTCGTAGCCTTCTTGACTTGGTTAGGAAACAAGTTCCCAAACTAGTCTTCCTCTGTGAAACTAAGTGTAACATAATGGAGATGGAGGGGGTTAGGCGAAAGCTCACGTTTGACTCATGTTTTGCGGTGGAGCCCGTGGCTAGGAGGGGTGGATTAGCTCTTTTTTGAAATAATGACAATCCTGCGTCTATTCAAAGCTTCTTTGTTCATCATATTGACGTGGACTTCATGGGATAGCGGTTCACGTGGTTCTATGGTTACCCTGAAACACATTGTCGACATCAAAATTGGCACATTCTCAATCAATTAGGTGAAGGATCCAACTCTCCATGGCTTGTTATGGGTGACTTTAACGAAGTTGTGGGACCTAATGAATATATTAGTATGAGGACCCACACTCAAACTCAAATGGATATCTTCTGTAACACTATCGATAGTTGCAATCTACAGGACCTCGGTTTTGTGGGTGCGCCCATGACCTGGAGTAACAACCGGAGGAGAGCTCAAAGAGTGAAAGCGAGACTGGATAAAGGGCTTTCAACTTCTTCTTGGCTCAAACGTTTTCCCTATGCAAGGATTGTTCATCTATTGGCAACCACTTTCGACCATTGCCCATTACTAATGATGCTTGACTCTAAAAATGGCAAGAGGAGGCCTCCATGGGAATTCCGATATGAGTTGTTTTTGGCTCATGATCTAGCGACAAATAAAATCATCCACAAGGTGTGGGAGTCCACACCTTAGGGGAACACGACGTTTGTCGATCTGCTTAGCTGGAAACTCAAGCATTGTGGTACCGAGTTATCCAAGTGGAATCACAAGAAGAGGGGAAACCTCAGGCTTGCTATTGAGCGGAAGCAGAGGGAACTTACATTCTTGATAAGTCAAAATCCTGCTGATGAATGTGATGATTTCATGAGAAAACTTAAATTTCAAATTAATCTTCTATTGGAGGATGAGGAGTAGCTATGGAGGCTGCGTGCTAAGACCCACTGGCTTATTTTTTCCACTGTATGGCATCAAACCATAGGCGGTCCAATTTCATTGAGGCGCATAGAGACACAGATGGGCGGTGGGTTAGAGATCAAGACCAGTTGCTGGATATGGTAGTTACTCACTTTTCAAGGGTATACACATCCTCGGTTACACAGGACTCGGAGTGGGTTAATAATCATAATACAAGGAGAATCTCTGATAATTAAAGGATGTGTCTAATTAAACCACTATGCTTGGAGGAAGTGTAAAAAGCGGTGAAGGACATGCGACCAACGAAGACCCCTGGGCCGGATGAAATGTCACTTGGTTTCGTCCAGAAGAATTGGAACATAGTGGGCCAAGAGATCTTTCATTGGTGTGAACTTTTCATGGAGGAGAGAAACCAAGCTCATCTGGGTACTCATATTCGGGAGTCAAATTCTACCACTTTGGTGTTGATCCCGAAGAAGGCCGGTGTTCAAGATTTATCACATTTTCGATTAATTAGCCTATGTAATGTTGTTTACAAAATTCTGGCTAAAGTTTTGGCAAATAGGCTCAAAGTGTCTCTCCATGATGTCATAGGAGTGGAACAAAGTGCTTTTGTTCCCGGTCGGCTAATTACGGACAACATGTTGATCGCCTATGAAACTATTCACTTTTTACAGAGGCGAAAGGGAGGCAAAAGACAGGAGATGGCTATTAATCTTGACATGTCAAAGGCCTATGACCGAGTCAAATGGGCTTTTCTGGAACAAATTATGGGGGCCATGAATTTCAGTCTGGTGTGGATCAACTGGATTATGAGCTGCAAAACCACTATAAGGTACCGAGTCAACATTAATGGATTTAAATCTAAGTACTTCCAACCTCGAAGGGGATTAAGGTAGGGGGATCCGCTTTCTCCCTATCTCTTTCTCCTATGCGCGGAGGGTCTCTTTGCACTTATTTCAAGTACGGTCGCTAGTGGTGCACTACATGGAATCAGACTTAACTCGAAGGGGCTTCAACTTACTCACCTACTTTTGCGGATGATGCTCTCATCTTTATCCGGGCTGATGACCAAGATATCAGGATGTTGATGGATATCCTCAACTAATACTCTGCTTCCTCGGGCCAGATGATCAACGTGGATAAAACCTCGAATTTTTTTCAGCTCAAATATGAATAGCTATACTCGGGGGGTGATGTTTAATCTACCGGGATCCTCGGGTCGGGAATTCCATTACTACCTCGGCCTCCTAGCGCGGCTTGGGAGATCAAAAAAGGGATGTTTAAGGGCATCAAAGAGTGCATATGACACAAAATTTAAGGGTGGAAGGGCCGACTACTATCTTAGGGAGGGAAAGAGGTGTTAATCAAAGCTATTGATCAAGAAATCCTTTTATATACCATGAGTATTTTCCTACTACCTAGTGTTGGTCCTGAGTTAATGGTGATTACCCAAGAGGGGAGGGGTGAATTGGGTATTTAAAAATTTTCAACTTAAACAAAAACTTTACCTCGGATTAATCTAGTCCCCTTTATGAAGAAACGAAAAGAAAGCAATAGTATAGAGAGTAGAAATAAAAATGAACACACAAGATTTTATAGTGGTTCAGGCAACCTCCTTACTCCACTTTTCCAAGCTCACACCCCTTATGACTTGGGTTCCATTATGTATTCCGCGAATACAATTAGAGTCTCCACTCTCTTCTAGATTTTAGCTCTAGGGGGCATATACAACCAGAGCCTCTGCTCCCTTCTAGATTCTAGCTCTAGGGGGCATCAACAATACACAGCACAAGTAGGTGGCGAGTTTTACTCCAATCACACATTACTTTGCTTACACTTGATCTTAGCTACCCAAGCTAAATCAAGTTTAATACAACAACAAAAATAAACGAAAGTTTCTACACGTTACTGTTGTGTAGAGGCAATTTTGGCGCAGAGAAAAACTTGTAATGTAGGCTTAGAGATTCAGCAAGCAGCTCTTGGCAGTTTGGAAGCAAGGTTCTTCTTCTAAATATTGGCTTAATCACTTGAAGCTCTTAGAGATAGGAGTTATGCTCAATCAATGAATTCTCAGCTACCCTCCTCGTTCATATTGAATGTCTTTTATAATTGTGGAGGAAATCCGAACGTTTGGACGTAGGCGGCGCGCATTTAATGCGCCAATGCTCGAAAATTTTCCGACCATTGCGACCTAGGTCTCAAGTGGAGTCGACTTCGGGTGCGACTTCGCCCAAATCGCAGATGGAGTCGACTTTGGGTGCGACTTCGCTTGTTCGTAACTTCTTCAAGTTCCAGTCTAGGTCAACTTGGTCTGCGACTTCACCTCAAGTCACAAGCGGAGTCGACTTGGAATGCGACGTCGGCACCGCTCATTCTTGATTTCAACTTTGGATGGAAACGACGTCTTGAAGTCGCTGCTGGAGTCGACTTGGGGATCGACTTGGCCTAAGTCGATGCCTGAGTCGACTTGAAAATCGACTTGACTTGCCATGCTTTATATTCTTCAAATTTATAACCTTTAATCATTTCCACAAACATGTTAGTAACCAAGACTTACTCAAATTGATTTGTTATTCATCAAAACATAGACTTGACTTATTTTTCACATATTTCAAACACCTAGGTCTTTTTGTCAAGTTATAAATGGAATGCTGAGCAAATTTTGGTGGGGTGAACAGGGGGACAAATGGAAGATGAGTTGGGTTCCTTGAAAGGAAATGTGTAAGTCTAAGCGGGTAGGAGGGTTGGGGTTTAGAGATATTAATGCATTCAACTATGCCCTTCTTGCAAAACAAGTATGGAGGTTAACTTCTTGCACCACATCCTTCTACTACAAGGTCCTTAAAGCCAGATACTTTCCAAAATCTTATATTTGGAGTTGTAAGGCGAAGCCGTCTGACTCCTACACATGGAAAAGCATACTCAAGGAGCGAGATGTGATTCAAACTGGGTGTAAATGGAGAATTGGCAATGGGAGAAGGGTCCGGTTTTTTAAGGATGTTTGGCTTCAATCAGGGGTGGGAAAGGTAAGACCCCTTCCATTATCCATCCTGAAGGACGTAATGGTAAGCCACTTCATTAATGAAGAAACAAAAGCATGGAACAAAGACTAGGTCATGGCTGTTGTGGGAGAGGTTGGTTGGCAAGAAATTAGTTTCATTCTCCTTCCTCGTAATGAAGAAAAGGATAGTATCTTTTGGAAGCATGAACCAAATGGTCAATTCTCGGTCAAGTCGGCACATAGGCTGCTCAATCCGGATATTGATAACCCTCATCTCTCAAGCTGTTATAGGGCCATTTGGAGGACAAAGCTTCCTAGTAAGGTGGTAATCTTTGGATGGTGTCTGCTCAAGAATGCTCTCCCAACCATGCAGAACCTGCGTCATAGGGGCGTTGCGGCGGACCCCTTCTATGTCTTTTGTGGGAGGGAGGTCGAGGATGCTGATCACTTATTTCTGGGTTGTGTTTGTATTTCAAGGATAGGTCGGAAAGCTTCAAGATTGAGTTCTCCAGCGTCTTCGGTGCAGGAAATTTTGAGAACCTCATCCTACAGAAACAGGACTGATGATCTGGCTTTCTTCATCTTGTACTGTTAGCGTGTCTGGTTTCTGCAAAACAAATTCAAGGAGGAGGGTGCCCAACCAGCTTTCGCTGATTCTCTGGCGTGGCGTCGGGAGTATCTTGAGCAACTCTGGAGGGCCAAACTCCTCGGCCAGGCGAGCATTTTAGACCATCCCCTGGTGCCTAGATGTATCAAACCTCCTGATGGAGTCTTCAAGATGAACGTGGATGCTCGATGTCTTGAGGATAGGGAAGTCACGGGGCTTGCTGTGGTCATTAGGGACTCCCGCAAATACTTCATTGCTGCTAAAGGCTGGAGACGGAATGATGTGGGGGAGCCACTAATCATGGAAGCAGACGCTTTCCTCATGTGAATCAAATGGGCCCTCCAGCTCAAATTCAGTCAAGTTCAGATAGAATCTGATTCCCTTCTTCTTTGCACCTATCTGTCTAACAACTGCCCGATCTCTTCACTAGTGGGTTATTGATAACTCGTAAAAATATGAGTTATCATGGCCGATTTCAGACTTGATTTGTGCGTTTGTTCAAGAGATTAGGCTTAGTTTAATTACTTGATTTATCCTTGGAAGAGAAAAATCTCTGCCAAATCCATATGTAAGGCATAGGTTTCTACCTTCGTGTAAGGGAAGTTGTTTAACAGATAGGAATATACCGTTAAACTCTGTGTAATCATTATATAAGTTATGAACTTATCAATTTCACTTTATTTAATGACATGGGAATATAGCAATTAAATAGGGTGTAATTAGCTTTATATAATGTTGGAAGACATATATAGAGATACATAAACTTGGGCTAGTAAATCCATATACAATTCAATTAAAAAGAACCAAAGCAATATAGTTTAGATATAAGGATTCCGAGCTATCCATCTGCCATCCCTAATTAGTAACTCGTTTCTAGTATCCAGTAGTTTCGCAACTCTACTCTAATTTCTCATTGCAGTTATTAGTTCTAGTTAAATCATAAACTCAGAATTTTCACCCATCGAAAGCAGTCAAACTAATTAATAATTCTGGTTAACAATTCCCGTGGGAACGATACTTTACTCACTCTTTATTACTTGACACGGCACGTGTACTTGCGTAAATAGCGAGCATTTTAATTGACATATATGCAGCTCATCAGTTATATGATTACTGAGGTTAGATCTATCCTCAATGCTAATGCTCACCTCTCGATTCACCATGTTCTAAGGCAAGAAAATGCGGTTGCCCATTCATTAGTCGATCTAGTTTCTGTCTCTGTTTTGGATCATCAAACTTAGTGGGGAACCCCCCCAAGCCATTCTTAAAAAAATTTGAATAGACAATTTTTTGGCAATAAATTGCTTGGATTATTCTTTCCCGAACCCTTTTCAAAAGGAAAGGGAGTCGAGATGAGTAATTCCTTTTATCAAAAAAATGTACTAATTGGGTAGTGTTGTTTGCATTTTTTATATACTAGAAATGCAAAGTACTTTTGTGAGTTCAATTTTTAAAATAACATTTGCATTGAGGAATCATCTAACTAATGTCAGAATCCTGACCATATGTTGTAGCAGCAGTTTTGTGAGGCTCTCTGTGTATTGGAGTCATGACTTCTAAATATGGCCTTTCTCATCGAACTTTAGTGCTTTGGCTTAGGAATGATTGACTTTTTGTTCTTTCTTCTTTTTTTCCCAACTATCCTACATTAGTGTCGTGTATTTTGGTTTATAAGCTTGTTAATCTACTCTTATTGTTTACAATCTTACCACAAGTGCATAAGTCATAGATTATAATATATAAAATATTGATCAACACGGAATTCGAGACTTAGAATGTTATTTTTAAACTCTTTTATCAAATGTCAAGAGAATAAAGTGGAAAAGAGAAAAATAGAATTTAGAATAAATATTAAAAAGCAGGGTTGCGAGTACCTTGGGTTTAGAGTTTCACATGCATCTTTTACAACGGGTGTGTGATATGATTATTTAAACCATATATTACAGGTTAAAGGAAAACAAATCTTAATTTATCATTATACCTTCTCTCGAAACCTACAAGACATAACCCTAATTTATTCTTAACCATATATTCTTATGAGGTCAAGTCAATTATGATTCATTAAGTTCTATGACTGTTCATGAATTCCTCAAGGTCGTCATGCCTATTCTCATAGTCTTAAATTTTTATTTTTAATATCTTGGTTGCCATATATTAGATTTTCATTGCTCAGTTCCATCACCTAATATATACAAAATAATTATTAAAGCGAAAGCTCAAACACTAGGTAAGCATTAAATCATAAGATATTAAATTAATCCATAATAAATAAATCAAATTCACACAACGCTATATTGTACCCATGCTACATCTTAGATTAAGGATTTAGCCTAACATGTTTATGTCCAAAAAATTAAAATTCATCTTACGCATGACAATAAAAATTAAAAAGGAAAAAAGAAAGAAAAATTTATTTGTTGGAAGCTCCAATGGTGTGTTGGCCATTTCACACAACTCACCATTTCGCGTCTTGCCCTTTGCTCTTCGTCTTCTCTCCACCCCTCTCCTATAACTTTCTCTAAATTTCTCTCAATTTTTGCTGCGTAAAATCTCTCCCTTTCTGCTTGTCTCCTCCTTTTATAGTTGAAGTTCGCGTTACAATCCCATGGATGCGTCCCCCTAATTCCACCTCAATACTTACCTACGAAATTTCATCATTGTTATGCCTCCATGTAACATGCACAATTTGCATTGCCTTATAGAATAATTAGATGGCTAAAACTTATTGGGCGATGGCAGCTTGGATTAAAATTGTAAATTTCTACATGGTTCCAAAAATCACACGACTGCTGAATGATCGCGTCATTCTCCATGGCTGAAATTGATGGAATTTGTAGCTTCATTGGATGGCACACTTCATGATCTAATGCAATGAATGGGCAGCTTTACTCTATCATGCTATTGTTTGCCTTGGATGGTTCAGATTAGGCATTGAAAGGCAATGATGTGGTCAACTTGAAGCAGCTTAGATTAAATAAAAATTCTAGTCGTTTATTTGCTGATCTTTTTGATGGGATTTATGTTAAGGCAGTGAAGGCTGAATGGATAGTGACGATGTAGCTGAGTTTCAGGTGCTTTGGTTAAAATCTGAGTGGTGGAATTTCTGGTTTCACGTGATAATTGGTGGGATCCACATAGGCAAAATTTTTGCTTGGAGTTTCATCAAAGGATGTTTCTGATTAAGTTGGACGGCCTTGATCATGTAGAAAATCATTACCATTGAAATAGCTTTAATTGGACAATGCATGGTTTGATTGCAAAGTGGGCCCCACTAGATGATGGCTACTCCATTTAGATTTAGCTAAAATATCAAACTTTGATAATTTGCATAAAAATATTTAAATAATTAATTCATTTTTATAAAGAATTGGTGAACATATTGAAAATTATTTGAAGCCTAATTATTGCACAAATTCATATCAAATACAATTTATTTAATGACAACAAATAAAAATATAATTTCAAGCCAAAAGATCACAAAATTATTTAAATCACTTGAAATGAATATTTGATACCCAAATGTCGCAAATACACATTCTAAAATAAATTTTACATTAAACTCAAATAATTACCTACCAAATTAGTATAAAAAACCCTAAAATACATTATTATTTGCCAATTATCGAATACCCCTACACTTGAACTTTCGTTTGTCCTCATGCAAATATAAAAGGATTTAAGAACAGATTGCGCAACTTAAAATCTTTTAGTAAAAAAGCAAATATGAGGAATTGATGAGAATGTTAAATCAAAAATTTTGAACATAGTATTTATTAGAAAATCTGGTAAAAAATCTCTTCTTACTGACTAATACTGTATACACTATCACCTATTTTGCTTTTAACCATTCAGAGTTCAAAATTTCCTGTAATAAACTCTTAATTATCAAGTATCTTCCCCTTTTGTCTAGTTATTGAATGCCCTCATACAGTAGTTTAATTAATGGTAGTAATTTAGAAGATACCAATTAAGTTAATTCATATACATCTCATCAAATTCTTGCATCTAAATTTCCTTCACTAACTTAGTCAACTAGTTCATAGGATCATAAGGGCTCGGTAGGACAACAGTTAAATACAACACAAAAAATAAAATTTCAAAAATTGTCAAAAATTCAACTGCCTCCATAGTGATTTGAGCCTCGTTTTGCAACAAAAAATAATGTCACATCACATTTAGTACTTTTAATATTTATTTTTTTAGCCGTTCTTACCCTTGGTTTAACAAATTTTTTATTTTAATTTTTTAAATCAAGTCCGGTAATAACTTTTCTCATCATATTTTAGGGCATCTAGGAAATTATTTTCACGAATAACTCCCTTCACCATATTTCAAGGTATCTAGGGAGTCATTTTTATTATTTGCATGAGCCAAGTGTCAAACCTTCTTTTTATTGTACTTTTCAACTTAAATTTTAGACTCAAAGTTTGTTCAATTAGGTGAGAATTGAGGTTTAGAGAAGAAAATTTTAAATTCAGGTTCAGTAGGTATAATAGTAGTCATGCTCTCTGTTGAGTCATTTTTATATCATATATTTGGAAAATTTATTGAAAAGAAATTGAGCGTTTAAAGTATTTTAAATCATATTTTGATTAATTTAACTTTACTTAGCATAAAATACTCACAATTGACTTATTGATGCAAAATAGGAAAAGTGAGTGCAATATAAGCATCAAATTCATATTTATATCTTGGAGTTTAAAACTCAAAATGAAAAGCTCAACTTAACACAATCAACTTACTTGATTGATGCAAAACAACCCTAATCACTTGAGATGAATTTTCTCTCTTTTCTTCCCTTCCTTCTTCCCTTCTTTTTGTTGCAAACAGTTGTTGAAATCAAATGAAAAATATCCAAAGAATGTGTTTTGATGATTAACAACTCAATTTGAGTATACTTGAGCTACTAATATGATTTATGCAATGTTTAAGATTATAAAAATGAAAAATGTGAAGCATGATAGGCCAAGTCGATCCCCAAGTCGACTCCAATAGAGACTTAAGGCTCATTTTTAGACAGCGCTGAAATTGGGGACCAAAAGCTGCCAAAGTCACAAACGAAGTCGACTCCATATGCGACTTGGGCGAAGTCGCAGACCAAGTTGACTCCACCATCGACTTCAACTAAGCAGAACAGAACTTGAAGAACAAAGTCACAGACTAAGTCCACTTGCTGCCAGACTTGAGTGAAGTTGAAGACCAAGTCGACTCAAACATTCGATGTGGAACAAATGAAGATCAAAATAAGTCCAAAGCAAGTAAAGATGCATAGATTCATCAATTCAAATAAAGAACTATCAATTGGACATTTTCATACACTCCATGAACTAAGTATTCAAGATTCTGAGACATGAAGCTAAAGGATTTTATGCAAAATGGATATACTAAATTTCAAATAATGCAAATCAAGGGAAGAACAATTAAGTTGAAGAATTATAAGCGACCAAAGTCATTTCAAAAGAGTTTAAGCTCACTTAGTAAGATAAGAAAGTCAAGTTGCAACCGAAGTCGACTCCAGCAGCAACTTAGGTCAAGTCCGAGTCCAAGTCGACCTGAAGGAAAGACTTAGGAAATTGCCGAAAACCGAAGTCGCACCCAAAGTCGACTCCACATGCGACTTGGGTCAAGTCTAAGGCCAAGTCGACCTGAGAAAGAACTTGAGTAGCCTGTTCATAGCCGAATTCCCGCCCATAGTCAACTCCAGCATGCGACTTGAGCAAAGTCGCACCCGAAGTCGACTCCGCCTGCGACTTGGGTCGTAATGTTGGAATTTTTGAACGTTGGCACATTTATTGCACACCAACCAACTCTTTAACATTCAAATCTCTCTTTGCATTATATATAGACACTCAAGTGAACGTGGAAATATACATGATAGAGTAAAAAATGAGGAAAGAGAAGCTACTAAGTTCAATATTCCACTTTCTTCTACATTTGAGTGATCTATATACTTTTGAAGAAAGTACAAGCTTCAAACTTGATGTTTTGCTATAACGCTGATCGATTCGTCACTTCTACGAATTCTTCCTCGAGTTGAAACTTGGCTACACAAATCAGTAAAGTCTAGATTTCTTTTATTTCGTTTTGATATTCTATTTTTGATACTTGGTTTGATTTTGGTGTTTCAAACCAAGTGATAGCAAAGTA
The DNA here is from genome assembly GCA_035584095.1 of Annona squamosa. Taxonomy (NCBI): domain Eukaryota; kingdom Viridiplantae; phylum Streptophyta; class Magnoliopsida; order Magnoliales; family Annonaceae; genus Annona; species Annona squamosa. The sequence continues at coordinate 19,575 of JAXCLR010011289.1, read as the reverse complement.
GCATTGTAACTGCAGTTGGGACTCATCACCTACTTGTGCTACGTGTTGTATATGCCCCCTAGAGTAGAATCTAGAAGAAAACGGAGGCTCTAGTTGTATTCGCGGAATACATAATGGAACCCAAGTCACAAGAAGTGTAAGCTTGGAAGAGTGGAGTAGGGAAGGTTGCTCAAACCACTATAAATCTTATCCATTAATTTTTATTTTTGCTTTAATTATCCTGTTGCTTTCCATTTGTTTCATCTAAGGGAACTAAACTAAATCGGGGTAAAGTTTCTAGTTTAAGTTGAAAAATTTATGTACCCAATTCACCCCTCCCCTCTTGGGTAATTGTCATTAACTCAGGACTAACAAGTGGTATTAGAGTAGGTCTTTGAGTTTTACCAAAGAGATCTTTTGATATGACATTCCAATCTACTTCCATTCCTGCATTTGCCGAAGGCCAATCTTTTCCTAGGCCACCATTGTTTAATGGAAACAATTTTGGCTATTGGAAGCTACATATGAAATAACTCATCATGGCTGCAGATATGAACTCTTGAATTGCAATCCAATACGGTGTGACCCTGCCTACTGATGAAAGAGCTTCCAAATGGACCGATGAGGAAGTAAAAATTGTTAAGAGCAACGCTAAGGCTATGAATTCATTATTTTGTGCTCTTACTGCTTCTGAATATAATAAAGTATCCTCTTGTTTGACTGCCAAAGAGATATGGGATACAGTAACATTTATCTATGAAGGAACTTCACAAGTTCAAGAGACAAGAAGAAATATTTTGATTGGTGAATTGGAAAACTTTAAAATATTAGAAAAAAAATATTTCTAAAATGTTTGCTAGATTTTTCAAGATTGCTAAAGCCTTAAAAGGGCTAGGAAAGGCAATTTCTAAATCTGAACAGGTCATGAAGATTCTAAAAGCTTTATCGGAATCTTCGACTCCAAAGATTACTGCAATAGAAGAAGCCAAGGACCTAAATACATTGAAATTAAAAGACCTCATTAGCTCACTAATGTCACATGAGCTAATCAAGAAAAGAAATGAAGATCACCACAAAAGCAAAAGAGCCATCGCTTTAAAAGCTGCACAATATTCGGATGACACTACCTCATCGTCACAAAACGACGATGAAATTGTCTTATTTACAAAACGATTTAGAAAATTTGTAAGGAAAGGAAGAAATTTCAGAAACTTTAAACAAAGAAATTCTAAAGAGAAAAAAAGAAACAACAAAATGTTATCGGTGTGGCAGTTCGGGGCATATGCAAGCCCAATGCCCAACGCCTAAAGAGACTAAAGCAAAGGAGCAAAGAAAAGATCGAGGCGACAACAGAAAATTTAAAGAAATAAAGGAAGAGGCATATACATAAACGAAGAAGAATCAACGACACGTAGTTCTTCAAGTGAAGAATGTGAAGCGGATTGTGTAAGAATTTGTTGCATGGAAAATTCCAACGTATGTCTTGTAGCAACGGAAATCTTGGAGGATCAAGCTACTTCAACAAACTGCACAGGTAGTCAAGAGGTAACCTCCAAACAAAAAACTTTTTTGATTTTTTCTTCTACAAATGAATTCATCAAACGTGCTGAATTAGAAGAACTTCAATAAGCATATGATTCATTATATGAGGAAATAAAGAAATTAGGAAACAAGTTTTCGATAAGGAAAAAACAATGTGATGCAGTAATAATTATGAACAGCAAACTTGTTGAAAAAGTTGATCAATTGAAAAATGAAAAGAATACCTTGATAAATGAGTTAGAAAAACTCAAAAATGAAAATGAATCATTAAATGAATCGCTTGTTAAGTTTTCTGATTCTGGAGAAAGTGTCAAAATGTTCTTGAAAATAATCACCCAAAGTTGTAAGAAAGGACTTGGGTGTAGTACATTTGAGCAAGGAAAATCTAATGCTCCAAGGAACAAAACTAAATTCATTTATGCTAAACCTAAAATAAATTATGTGACTTGGACTAAAAGACCAACTGGGGAACTAATTACCAAATGAATTCCCACTCCTAGACTACCAGGAGCTTGTAATTTTTGCAACAAGTTGGGACACAAGGTTTAACAATGCAAATTGAGAAAATTACAAAACCTAGGTGCAAAATTAGTTTGGATGCCCAAAAGTATTGGATTTATGGCTTCAAAGGAAGATCAACGTAGGCTCCAATAGATAACTACCCCAAATGGACCCATAAAATGGGTACCAAAAAGATTAGCTCCACTTGACTTGATTTTTGCAGGTTTGTCTTAGAGCTAAGGCTAATAACATATGGTTTATGGATATTGGCTGCTCAGGACACATGACAGGAGAAAAAGGATTGTTCCATCAGATCAACCCATGCACTGAAGGAACAGTTGCTTTGGAAATAATGAAAAAGGTAAAATAAAAGATAAAGGAAATGTTTATAGAATTTCAAATACATGTATTCAGGACATACAATTTGTTGAAGGACTCAAACACAACCTAATGAATATTAGTCAATTATGTGATAAAGGATATAAAGTTGTATTCAAATCCTCTATATGCAATATTTTTTTATGATGAACACATAGTGTGAAGTAGCAAAAGACATTGAAATGTATATTTGGTTTGCCTAAATGAACTTGAGGGAAATGTCTAATAGTCATAGAAAATGATCCATCGATATGGCATACAAGGCTTGGACATATAAATATATCAAATATTAGAACTTTATGGAAAAAGAATCTAGTACAAGGGTTACCAAAGCTTAAATATGACAAGGATAAAATTTGCAAAGCTTGTCAATTATCTAAACAACCCAAAATGCCATTTTCCACTAAAAAGGAAACTTCAACAACCAAGCCACTTGAATTGTTGCATATGGATCTTTAAGGGCCACCGGACATTTTAACTCTTGGTGGAAAAAAGTACGTGCTTGTAATTGTTAATGATTTTTCAAGATTTACTTGGATTATACTCTTAGCTAGCAAGGATGAAGCATTTTCTATGTTTGCCACTTTTTCAAATTTAGTACAAAATGAAAAACAAAGTTCAATTATTTTCATTAGAAATGATCATAGTGGTGAATTTAAAAATAAACGATTCATAGAATTTTGCAATGAAAAAGAAATTCACCACACATTTTCTGCACCAAGAACTCCTCAACAAAATTAAGTTGTTAAAAGGAAAAACTGGACAATACAAGAAATAACTAAAACTATACTAAATGAGAGTAAGTTGTTCAAAAGATTTTATGGTGAAGTTGTAAGTACAGCTTGTCATATATTAAACCGAGTTACCATTAGAGCAATATTGAAAAAGACCCCATATGAACTTTGGAAAGGAAGAAAACCGAAAATATCATATTTCTATACTTTTGGATGTACTTGCTATGTGCTAAACAATGGAAAAACAAATTTGAAAAAATTAGATGCCAAAAGTGATGAGGCAATTTTTCTTAATTTTCATCAAATAGGAAAGCATATAGAATTTTCAACAAAAGAAATCAAATAGTAGAGGAATCAATACATATTTTTTTTGATAAATTTAACCAAACTCCAAGAAAGGAGGATGAATTAAGTGATGCAAATGATACATCGAAGAATTCAAAAGCAAAACAACAAGAGCAACAAGAGGAAACCGAGCCCAAGCCAGAAAATTCTACTAAGGAATAGGTAAGTGAAGGTAATAGTTCTCACAAACCTCCAACTGATTTGAAATTCAAAAATGTCCATCCAATTCAGCAAGTTATTGGCAATATCTATGAAGGAGTAAAGACTAGAAGGTCAAAATAAAAATTTGTGGACAATATGCTTTGGTATTAAAAAGTGAACTAACAACTATTGATCAAGTTCTCAATGATGAAAACTAGGTTATTGCAATGCAAGAAGAGCTAAATCAATTTGAAAGGAACAATGCATAGCATTTAGTTCCTAGACCCAAAGATTGCACTATTATTGGTACCAAATGGATATTTAGGAACAAATTAGACAAAAGTGGGCTTGTGATAAGAAATAAAGCCAGACTAATAGCCAAAGGGTATTCCCAAGAAGAAGGGATTGATTTTGAAGAATCATATGTACCTGTGGCTAGAGTAGAAGTCATATGTATCTTACTAGCATTTGCTTCTCACCTGGATTTCAAATTGTTTCAAATGGATGTAAAAAGCACATTTTTGAATGGATACTTGAATGAAAAAGTATATGTTGAACAACCACTTGGATTTGAAGAAAAGGATCAATCAAAATATGTTTATAAATAAACCAAAGCATTATACGGACTAAAACAAGCTCCACGAGCTTGGTATGAAAGGTTAAACAAATTTTTTATTGATCATGAATTTCAAAGAGGAAAGGTTGATACTACATTATTCATCAAGTATAAGAGTAAATATATTTTAATACTTTAAATTTACGTAGATGATATAATATTTGGTGCTACTGATGAAACTTTATACAAATAATTTTCTAAGATTATGCGGAGCGAATTCGAAATGAGCATGATGGGAGAATTAAATTTCTTCCTTGGACTGCGAATCAAGCAACAAGCCGAAAGGATATTCATAAATCAGTCCAAGTATATCAAAGAAATGCTAAAAAAATTCGTAATGCAAACTAGCAAGGGAGCAAACACTCCAATGAGTTCAATAATCAAGATCGACGCGGATGAAAATGGTAAATGTATCGATCAAAAGCTATATAGAAGTATGATAGGATCTTTGTTGTATTTAATTGCTTCTAGACCGGATATTCTTTTCAGTATTTGCATGTATTCTAGATTTCAAGCATGTCCTAAAGAATCACATTTATTGGCTGCAAAAAGAATTTTTAAATATTCAATAAATACCACCAATCTTGGACTATAGTATCCAAAGTGGTCAACTTTTTATTTAATCAGCTACTTGGATGCAGATTTTGTCGGATACAAAGTAGATAGAAAAAGTACTAGTGGAACATGTAAATTCCTTAGAAACATGTTGGTTTCATGGTATTCAAGGAAACATACTAGTGTTGCTTTATCTACGGCAGAACCCAAATATATAGCTGCAGGGAGCTGTTGTGCCCAACTACTTTGGATGAAACAATAATTAAAAGACTATGGTGTTGATTATTATAATATTTCAATTAGATGTGATAATACAAGTGCAATTTGTTTGACTAAAAATCTTGTATTGCATTCTAGAACCAAACATATAGATGTAAGACATCATTTTATTCATGAACATGTTGAAAATCATGATGTTTGTTTGGAATATATGAAAATCGATGATCAAATTGCAGATATTTTCACCAAACCATTAGCAAAAGAATCTTTTTATAAAATTAGAAATGATATGGGGATGATTGATTTAAATTAGGAATAATTAGATAGGAGAAACGGACTTAGAAAAGTCCAAGTTGATAAGCCAAGTCGACTCTAGCGTGATGAAGTCGACTTTTCTTAGGGTAAGTCGACTTCAGCGAGCGACCGTCAGGCTTCCAGCCGCCATTCTCCTCTTCCTTCTTTTCTTTTCTTTTTCTTCCCATTTTCTCCCGTGCTAACAGTTTTGCTCTCTTCTATTTCTCTTCTCCGGCATTCCCGCATCCCTCTTTCTCTCCTTCTTCCTCTTCGGCAATTTCTCACTCTAGCGAAACTTCTTTTCCGATCTCATTTATCTCTTCCATCACTGTCTCTCTCTCTTATCTCCCTCTCCAGCCTCTCTGTCCCCCTTCATTTTTTTCTCACATCGATTTCCTTTGCTTTCTCTCCTTGCGTTTTTCCTCCTTCAGACCTTCTTTTCTTATCTCCTCCTGTTGTTCATTCTCTTTCAAAAGCTCTGGCATTCCAGCTCAAAACTTCGATCTTCATTTCCGGTTCTAACGGACTCCATCTCTTTCTCTCTTTCTCTTTTCTATTCAGTTTTCTCTGGCCAACTGTTCTTCTCTCTATTCTAGCTCTATCCATCTCCTCTTTCTGTTTCTCTCATAAATCCCATTTAGAAATCCCATTTCCAAAAACCAAATCCAGATGGCACCCAAATCTAGATTGCCTAAGCTGGCGGTCTCCAAACCATCTCAAAGGTTAGTTCCAAGACAATCTGGCTCCCAAGTCGAAGAGGAAATCCCTAGGAGACAACGGACTCCATCCAAACGAGCCCGGGAAGAACCATCCACTTCCACTAGCCGTAGAGTCTGATTTCAAGCCGGGACTCCATCACTTTTGCTCCTAGAGGAGAAGAACCCTAGACCTCGCAAAGCACAGAAACAGGGGCTAGACGAAAGAGAACCCCTGCCACTAAAGGGCAAGTCTTGAAAATGCCTACAATGTACTTCAAGACTGAGTTGCAGCATAGTCAATTCTACAAAAGTTTCTATGAGTGAAAGATATTCATTCCTAAAATCATAGACTTTAAATTTCTAAGCGACTATGAGTTTGAGATCGAGGAGCTTCTGGATTTCCAAGGATGGACCAGTTTGTTGAAAGCAGATGACAGAGTATATCCCGACTTGACTAGGATCTTTTACTATTTATGGGTCAATCAGTATTTCAGTACCTATGTCAAAGGGGTTGAGATGTTCTTGGGTACAATGGCTGACCCAAGCCAAGCTAATGCCTTAAGAAGGATAGACAGAATTCTAGGTGTTCCATTTGAGGATGAGCAGCTACCTACAAATCTTACCATCACTCAAATATACAATCAGCTCAACAAGAGCGACAAGTATCATCCCGGGATCAAGTTCCTGCATTACATGGACTTATCCCCAAGGCTATGGGTCCTAAGGCTACTCATCGCCCATTGTATCTACCCAAAAGGCGGAGGCAGAAACCAGCTAAACCTGCAAGAGGCAGGAATTCTCTTAAAAGTCACTAATCGAGTCAAGGTCAGCCTTCCGCGACTATTCCTACAAGCCCTAGCCTCAAGAAATGACAACCCATGAGGGGTTTTGCCCTACGGGACTTGGATTACCAAGATCCTAGAACATTTTGAGGTCGACATTGATGGTGAACTGTTTGAGGTTTTGAAATCAACAAATGCCATCAACAAGGCCCTGCTCCAACGAATGAAAATCAACATGGAGCAGTTCAGGGCAGAAATAATACAAGAAAGGATGGGCGTACAAGCTCAAGACGAAGCTGGGGATGCACATGTTCAAGGGGAGCAACCCCCATCACCACCAGAGGAGCAACCAGCTCCACATGACTCCCCCGAGGAGCCTGCATCACCACATTCACGCGAATCTTATTCACCATGAGGATCCGAGATACCAGATCCCGCACCTCGACCTCCATCATCGGATAACTCAGTAAATGCAATGCGAGAGCACCTAGAGCAGATAGAAGATCGATTGACAAATCAAATCTCTGGGGTTCTAATGGCCATCATGGATATGCATTCCCGACAAGATCGCATCGATCGAGAACTTAGGACGATCCGATATCATTTGGCATCCGAGAGTCACAAGAATCAACCGATACCTGAACTGGATCTATTTGAGACTAGATCAGTATGCAGAGATCCAACTTCGGCCCCCATGTCATCGTTCTATTCATCGGCCCATATCAGACCTATCCGATTGACTTCATATCCAAAATCTGCATTCCAGTTCACCAAATTTCTGCGAGTTGACCCTATTTGATCTATTGACAAAAAGGGAGAGAACAGTTGAGTTTGTGTGTTTAGATTTTAAGGATTTTGGGTTGGATAGCTTGTATATAGGTTTTATTTGTTTTTTAAATTTGTATGAAACTTTTTGATCATATATGAAAAGTTCATTTATGAAAAAGGTTGTTCATACTTATGCAAAATTTATACTTATGCTCAGATTACTTGTATTTTGATCTAATCACTAATGTTCTATTTTGAAATGGTTGGTTGAATGTTTGTTTAAATAGATTCAACTTGAGATTATTGGAAACAAGATATGCAAATGTCGAAAATGAAATATGTATGATAATTTCCCTAAGTTCAAAAGGCAAATGACTTATGATTGTCCTAAAAATGTCAAAACGGGATAAAATGACATATTAAAAGGTATAAACTCAAATTAGTTTTGTCGATCATCAAAAAGTGGGAGATTGTTGCAAATAACTGTTGAAATCAAATACAAAATATCCAAAGCATGTGTTTTGATGATTAACAACTCAATTTGAGTATACTTTAGCTATTAATATGATTTGTGCAATGTTTAAGGTTATAAAAATAAAAAATGTGAAGTATGACAGGCCAAGTCAATCCCCAAGTCGACTCCAGCGAAGACTTCAAGGCTCATTTTTTGGACAGCGTTGAAATTGGGGACCAAAAGCTACTAAAGTCGCAAACGAAGTCGACTCCACATGCGACTTGGGCGAAGTCGCAGACCAAGTTGAGCATTGACTTCAACTAAGTAGAACAGAACTTGAAGAGTAAAGTCTCAGACCAAGTCGACTTGATGCCAGACTTGAGTGAAGTTGAAGACCAAGTCGACTCAAACATTTGACTTGGAACAAACGAAGATCAAAAAAAGTCCAAAGCAAGTAAAGATGCATAGATTCAGCAATTCAAATCAAGAACTATCAAGTGGACATTTTCGTACACTCCATGAACTAAGTATTCAAGATTTTGAGACATGAAGCTAAAGGATTTTATGCAAAATGAATATGTTGAATTTCAAATAATGCAAATCAATGGAAGAACAATTAAGTTGAAGAATTATAAGCGACCAAAGTCATTTCAAAAGAGTTTAAGCTCACTTGGCAAGATAAGAAAGTCAAGTCGTAATCGAAGTTGACTCCAACCGACCCGAAGCAAAGACTTGGGAAATTGTTGAAAACCAAAGTCACACCTGAAGTCGACTCCACATGCGACTTCGACTAAATCCAAGGCCAAGTCAGCCTGAGGAAGAACTTGAGCAGCCTATTCACAGCTGAAGTCGCATCCGAAGTCAACTCCAGCATGCGACTTGGGTAAAGTCACACCCGAAGTCGACTTCACTTGCGACTTCGGTCGTAATGTTCGAATTTTTGAACGTTGGCGCATTTATTACGTGCCAACGAACTCTCTAACGTTCAAATCTCTCCTTGCATTATACATAGACACTTAAGTGAACGTGGAAATATACAAGATAGAGTAGAAAAAGAGGAAAGAGAAGCTACTAAGTTCAGTATTCCATTTTCTTCTACATTTGAGTGATCTATACACTTTTGGAGGAAGAACAAGCTTCAAACTTGTTGTTTTGCTACAACGCCAATCGATTCGTCACTTCTATGAATTCTTCCACGAGCTGAAACTTGCCTACATAAATCTGTAAAGTGTAAATTTCTTTCATTTCATTTTGATATTCTGTTTTTGATGTTTGGTGTTTCAAACCAAGTGATAGCAAAGTAGCGTTGTGACTGGAGTTGGGACTCGTCACCTACTTGTGCTACGTGTTGTATATGCCCCCTAGAGCTAGAATCTAGAAGAGAGCAGAGACTCTAGTTGTATTTATGGAATACATAGTGGAACCCAAGTCACAAAGAGTGTGAGCTTAGAAGAGTGAAGTAGGAAAGGTTGCCCGAACCATTATAAATCTTGTCCATTAATTTTTATTTTTGCTTTCATTATCTTGTTGCTTTCCATTTATTTCATCTAAGGGGACTAAACTAAATCGGCGTAAAGTTTCCAGTTTAAGTTGAAAAATTTTATATACTCAATTCACCCCTCCCCTCTTGGGCAATTGTCATTAACTCGAAACCAAAACTTTTCTCTTCTATTTTCTTCCTCCTTGCTGGCCAAGATGGGGACGTGAGCTGCTACATTGGGGGAGAAGAGCTTGGGCACTTAGAAAATTTCTCAAAGCTTCAATTCATGTGGACGTTTTCACGTCCAAAAATATTTTTCCATATAAACCTCTTTTAACCCGCATATAAGACACCAACCCTTTTTAAACCAACATGGCAAACATATTCACTTCCTTACCTCAAGATCTTATAGATTAGTAAATGAGAATCAGGATTGTTGCCCTGATCACTCGGCGAGATTTTAATTGGAACTCGTCCAAATTTTTTTCGTTCGTTATCGTTCATATATTTACATCTCACATTATTCATCAAACAAGTGACAATACACTTGTAATAAAATTTCAAATTCTATTTCGTAGCATCTCATCCTGCTTTTCTACAATGACATTTATATTTCATACATACATTCACACAAGCATTGGATCGCATAGAATTTATAATTCTACATAAGTTCACATATCAATTTTGTCATTTTTACATATTGGGGCCTTGCATGGTCTTTTGTATACTACTTTAGCAACCTGAAATCAAACCATTTTATAAAATTAACATAAGAGGTTGGTCATCCTTAAATCTCCTTCAACACATCCGTATAAACATTTTTTCCAATATTTTCAACATAGATTTCCTTATCTAAAGGAAATCAAAAATTTTAAAATATCATTTCAAAACGCATGGACTATGTCCAAATCATCATTTATTATTTAATTATCATGACCTAGCAAAACAAATCTTTTTCATAAATCAATTCCTCTTTTTCTTTTTCTTTTATAAACATGATTGTTTATTACAAATTATTATAGAAATAACTTAAAACTTATTTATAAATAATACTTTGTAAAAAAGGATAAAATTCCCTTTTTCTTATAAAATACTTTTGAAACAACATCATAAAGAACTTGCTTGCTTAAAAATAAATTCTTAAAACCATCGGTATCAAACATGAAATCCTTTAAAAATATTATCATGGAGAACTTGCTTACTCATAAGCAAAATTCTCAATTCTATTAACATAAAGCATTGTCAATCTTTGACAACATTGATGATAAAATCCTTATCTTAAAACGTATTGTTTGCTTCCCATGAAGCAAATTTTGAGGCTTTTCCTTAATGTCATTCTTTTCCAAAACTAACGACTTTTCATTAAAGCCGTCATTTTTCAAAACTTGTGGCTTTTCATTAAAGCCATCATTTTCAAAACTTGTGCTTGCCCAGTCATTAAAACGTAAACATAAACTTTCAATCACATATTATCATATATAAAATAAATATTATTTTAGAAAGTTCGCTTATTTACCTAAGATTGCCATAATCCCTTTCCTTCTATTCTTCTCCTTGCTTTTGCCTAAATAATGAAAATAACATTTCATTTATTTGCATCATCCTTAAGTACTTATATTCCTTAGGTTTTCCAACATACATAAATCTATTTGAACTTACATTACCCTACCTTAGCCCACTTATCTTTCAGGTTGGGTGTTCACACATATCATAACTGATACATCATATTATTATTTACTTAAACAATAACCTAATCCATGTTTTCCATCACATTACTTCTTCATGCATTTTTCATTTTAACAACTTACATAATTCACATATCATTTATTTATACTTAACTCTTCATATACGTCCATTTCTGAACACATAAATCATGCATTTCTTAAAATTTCTCAAAATAGCAACTTGTTTCCCTATTGCGGGTACCGTTTTCATCCAATTTTGACACCTATTCATAAAATTCATAAAATCAGATTTGGGTCTTATCTTTCCAAATTCTTTTAGGCGTCCAAAGTAACCTAATCCTAGGGTATTTTTCCCTACATAACTTTCATAAATAATTTAATCTCATTTTCCCACCATTTTTAACATAAAAATGAAAAAATTAGGTCATATATACAACCCTAAATTCCATATCTTATAAAATCAACAGCTTATTCATAAATCATCATATGACTTATATTAAATTATGATTTATATCCCATTATAAGTTAAATTCCATCAGAGTAGGTCTTTGAGTTTAAACCGAAGAGATCTTTTGATATGGCATCCCAATCAACTTCCATCCCTGCTTTTGTCGAGGGTCAGTCTTTTACTAGACCACCTCTATTTGATGGGACCAACTTCGGCTATTGAAAGTTAAGAATAAAATAATTAATCATGACTACAGATATTGATTCTTAGATTGCTATCCAAGATGGCATTGTATTACCTACCGAGGAAAGAGCCTCCACATGGTCCGAGGAGGAAGTTAGAGTTGTTAAAAGCAACGTGAAAGCCATGAACTCCCTTTTTTGTGCATTAATGACATTAGAATATGATAGAGTGTCATCATGCCAAAACGCCAAAGAAATATGGGATACATTGACATCCATATATGAGGGAACTTCTCAAGTCCAAGGGACAAAGAAAAATATTTTAATTGGAGAATTGGGAAGCTTTAAAATGTTAGAAACAGAAAATATTTATGAAATATTTGCTAGATTTTTCAAGATTACTAACGCCTTGAAAGGGCTAGGAAAAGTAATTTCTGAATCTGAGCAGGTAATGAAAATTTTAAGGGCACTACCCAAATCATGGACTCCAAAGATCACAGCTATTGAGGAAGCAAAAAACTCAATACACTACGGCTTGAAGACCTTATAAGCTCACTCATGTCATATGAGTTGATAAAAAGAAGAAATGAGGAGCAACACAAAGGCAAGAGAGCCATCGCCTTGAAAGCCGCACAAGATTCAGATGACTCCACCTTGTCGTCACAAAATGACGATAAAATCGCCTTACTTACAAAATGATTCAAAAAATTTGTAAGGAAAGGAAGAAATTTCAGAAACTTTAAAGAAAGAAATTCTAAAGAAAAAAAGAAAGAGACAACAAAATATTTCTAATGTGGCGGTATAAGGCATATGTAATCCCAATGCCCAATGCCCGAAAAGACTAAAGTAAAGGAGCAAAGAAAAGATCGAGGCAACAACAAAAAATTCCAAAGAACCAAAGGAAGAGGCATGTATGTAAACGAGGAAGAATTTCTTCAAGTGAAGAAAATGAGGCGAATTGCGCAAAAATTTGTTGCATGGAAAATTCCGACATATGCCTTGCAGCAACGGAAATTCTAGAGGATTAAACCACTCAAACTGCACAAGTAGTCAAGAGGTAACCTCCAAACAAAAATCTTTTTCAATTCTTTCTTCTACAAATGACTACCTCAAATGTGCTAAATTAGAAGAACTTCAACAAGCCTATGATTCATTATATAAAGAAATTAAGAAATTAATAAACAAGTTCACAATAAAGAAAAGACAATGCGATGTAGTGATAATTGTGAACGGTAAACTTGTTGAAGAAGTTGATCAATTAAAAAATGAAAGGAATACCTTAATAAATGAGTTAGAAAAACTCAAAAAGGAAAATGAATCATTAAATGAATTGCTTGCTAGGTTTTCTAATCCTGGCGAAAGTATCAAAATGTTTTTGAAAATATTCACCCAAAGTTGTAAGAAAGGACTTGGGTATACCACACTTGAGTAGGGAAAATCTAATGCTCCAAGGAACCTTAGAAAAAAACCAAAATCCATCCATGCTAAACCTAAGATAAATCATGTAATTTGGACCAAAAGACCAATTGGGGAACCAATTACGAAATGGCTTCCTACTTCTAGACTTCTAAGAGTTTGTAATTTTTGCAACAAGATGGGATACAAGATTTATCAATTCAAAATGAGAAACTTACAAAATCTTGGTGCAAAATTAGTTTGGATGGCAAAAAGCATTGGATTTGTGGCTTCAAGAGAAGATCAATGTAGATTCCAATGGATAACTAACCCAAATGGACGCATAAAATGGGTATCAAAAGGATTAGCTCCACATGACATTATTTTTGCATGTTTGTCTTAAAGCTAAAGACAATAACATATGGTTTATGGATAATGGCAACTCAAGACACATGATAGGAGAAAAAAAACTGTTTCGTAAGCTCAACCCGTGCAACGAAAGAACAGTTGCTTTTGAAAATAATGAAAAAGGTAAAATAAAAGATAAAGAAAATATTTATGGAATTTCAAATGTATGTATTGAGGACATATTATTTGTTGAAAAACTCAAACCTAACCTAATGAGTATTAGTCAATTATGTGACAAAGGTTATAAAGTTGTATTTGAATCCTCTATATGCAGCATATTTGATGATGATCACATAGTATTTAGTGGCAAAAGACATGAAAATGTATATTTGGTTTGCCTAGATAAACTTGAGGAAAAATGTCTAATAGCCATAGAAAATGATCCATGGGTATGGCATACAAGTCTTAAACATATAAATATGTCAAATATTAAAACATTGTGGAAAAAGAGTCTAGTACAAGGGTTACCAAAGCTTAAAAATGAAAAGGACAAGATTTACAAAGCTTGTTAATTATCCAAACAACTCAAACTGCCATTTTCCACTAAAAAGGAAATTTCAACAACTATACCACTCGAATTATTGCATATGGATCTTTATGGGCCATCGGACATTTTAACTCTTTGTGGAAAAAAGTATGTATTTATAATTCTTGACGATTTTTTGAGATTTACTTGGATTATACTCTTAGCTAGCAAAGATGAAGCATTTTCTGTGTTTGTCGTGTTTTCAAATTTGGTGAAAAATAAAAACAAAGTTCAATTATTTCCATTAGAAGTGATCTTGGTGGTGAATTTGAAAATAAATGATTCATTGAATTTTGCAATGAAAAGGAATTCGCCATACATTTTCTGCACCAAGAACTCCTCAACAAAATAAAGTTGTTGAAAAGAAAAACCAGACAATACAAGAAATGGCTAGAACTATGCTAAATGAGAATAAATTGTCCAAAAGGTTTTGGGGTGTAGCTGTTAGTACAGCTTGCCATGTATTTAACCGAGTTACCATTAGAGCAATATTGAAAAAACTCCATATGAACTTTGGAAAGGCAGAAAACCAAATATATCATATTTTCATACTTTTGGATGTACTTGTTATGTGTTAAATAATGAAAAAAGTAATTTGGAAAAACTAGATGCCAAAAGTGATGAGGCAATTTTTCTCGGTTATTCATCAAATAGCAAAGCATATAGAATTTTCAACAAAAGAGATCAAATAGTAGAGGAATCAATATATGTTGTTTTTGATGAATTTAACCAAACAATGAGAAAGGAGGATGAATTAAGTAATCCAGATGATACATCGAAGAATTCAAAAGAAAAACAACAAAAGCAACAAGAGGAAACCGAGCCCAAGCTAGAAAATTCCATGGAAGAAAGGATAAGTGAAGGTAATAATCCCTATAAACTTCCAACTAATTTGAAATTCAAAAATGTCCATTCAATTGAGCAAGTTATTGATAATATCTACGAAGGAGTAAAGACTAGGAGATCAAAACAAAATATTCGTGGACAATATGCTATTGTATCAAAAATTGAACCGACAACTATTGATCAATCTCTTAATGATGAAAATTGGGTTATTGCAATGCAAGAAGAGCTAAATCAATCTGAGTAGAACAATGTATGACATTTAGTTCCTAAACCCAAAGATTGCATTATTATTGATACCAAATGGGTATTTAGGAACAAATTAGACAAAAGTGGACTTGTAATAAGAAACAAAGCCAGACTAGTAGCCAAAGGATATTCCCAAGAAGAAGGGATTGATTTTAGAGAATCATATGCACCTGTGGCTAGATTAGAAGTCATATGTATCTTACTAGTATTTCTAGATTTCAAATTGTTTCAAATGGATGTGAAAAGTTCATTTTTGAATGGATACTTGAATGAAGAAGTTTATGTTGAACAACCCCCTAGATTTGAAGAAAAGGATCAATCAAATTATGTTTATAAATTAACTAAAGCATTATATGGACTAAAACAAGTTCCACGAACTTGGTATGAAAGGTTGAACAAATTTTTGATTGATCATGAATTTCAACGAGGAAAGGTTAATATTACATTATTCATTAAGTATAAAAGAAAAAATATTTTAATTGTTCAAATTTATGTAGATGATATAATATTTGGTGTTACTAACGAAACTTTGTACCAAGAATTTTCTAAGATTATGCAGAGCGAATTCAAAATGAGCATGATGGGAGAATTAAATTTCTTCCTTGGACTGCAAATCAAGTAACAAGTAGAATGAATCTTTATAAATCAGTCCAAGTATATCAAAGAAATGCTAAAGAAATTCAAAATGCAAACTAGCAAGGGAGCAAACACTCCAATGAGTTCAATAATCAAGATCAACACAGATTAAAATGGTAAATGTGTCGAACAAAAGTTATATAAAAGTATGATAGGATCTTTGTTATATTTAACTTTTCTAGACCCGATATTCTATTCGGTGTTTGCATATGTTCTAGATTTTAATCATGTCCTAAAAAATCACATTTAATGTCTATAAAAAGATTTTTTAAATATTTGATAAATATTACTAATCTTGGACTATGGTATCCAAAGGGGTCAACTTTTGATTTAATTAGCTACTTGAATGTGGATTTTGCCGGATACAAAGTAGATAAAAAAAGTATTAGTGGAACATGTCAATTCCTTGGTAACATATTGGTTTTATGGTATTCAAGGAAACAAACTAGTGTTGCTCTATTTACGGTGGAAGCCAAATATATAGTCATCAGGAGTTATTGTGCCCAAATGCTTTGGATGAAACAACAACTTAAAGATTATTGTATTGATTATTACAATATTCCAATTAGATGTAATAATACAAGTGCAATTTGTTTGACTAAAACCCAGTATTGCATTCTAGAACCAAATATATAGATGTGAGACATCATTTTATTCGTGAACATGTTGAAAATCATGATATTTCTTTGGAATATGTGAAAACTGAGGATCAGATTGTAGATATATTCACTAAATCTTTAACAAAAGAATCTTTTGACAAAATTAGAAATGATATGGGGATGATCGAATTAAATTAGAGACAATTAGATAGGAGAAGTGAACTTAGAAAAGTTCAAGTCGATAGGCCAAGTTGACTTCGGACAACCCAAGTCGACTTTGGTGAAGTCGACTCCGCATCTAGGGCGAAGTTGACTCCGCAGGTGCAAAGTCAACTTCGCCTAGGGCAAGTCGACTTCACGCGCGACCGTCCAGCTTCCCACTCTATCTCCTCTTCTTCTTTTTTCCTTCTTCTCTTCTTCCTGCTCATTTCTCCCGCACCGTCAACATCTCTCCTTTCTCCTCTTTCTCTCTGGCCACCATCTCTCCTGACTCTTCTCTTGCCATCTTCGGTCTTCATTTTTTTTCCCTCTCTCATCTCTCTCTCACCTCTGCCGATTCTCTCTCTCATGAGCTTCTTCTCTCTCCATCTCTCTTTCTCTCTGGTCTCTCTCTGACCTCTGTTTCTCTTGAGCAAGCTCCGACATATTTCTCCAGCCACTGTTTCTCCCAATTTTCTCTCTCACAACCTCTCTCCATTCTCATCAGCTCTTAGTCTCCAGCTTTCCATCTCTTTTTTTCTCTCTCTCTCTCTCCATTTCCATCTCTCTCTAGCTCCATTTGAAAAACCCATTTCCAAAAATCAAATCTAATGGCACCTAAGTCTAAATTGCCCAAATTGGTTGTGTCCAAGCCATCTCAAAGGCCCTTTCCTAGACCATCCAGCTCCCAAGCTGAAAAGGAAGTCCCCAGGAGGCAATGGACTCCCTCCAAGCATGCTCAGGAAGAACCATCGACTTCTACCAGCCGTCGGGTCTGATTCCAAGTCAGGACTGGATCAACAACTACTAGGGAAGAGGAACCACAGACTTCCCAAAGCACTAAAATTGGGTCTAGAAGAAGGAGAACCCCAGCTACTAAAGGACAAGTCTTGAAAATGCCGACAACATATTTCAAGACCGAGTTACAGCACAGCCGATTCTATAAAAGCTTTTATGAGCATAAGATTTTTATTCCCAAGATCATAGATTTCAAATTGTTAAGCGATTATGAGTTTGAAATCAAAGAGCTACTGGATTTCCAAGGATGGACCAGTTTTTTAAAGGCAGATGACAGGGTATATCCTAACTTGACTAGAATTTTCTACTACTTATGGGATAACCAGTACTTCATTACCTTTGTGAAAGGAGTTGAAATGGTTTTGGGAACAAGAGGGGTCCCAAGTTTAGATCATGATATTTTCTCAGAAAAAAAAAAGTTTAGATCATGATATCATGCAGGTTGGACGAATCTTGGAGGTCCCTTATGAGGATGAGTAGCTCCCTATAGATTTATCTCTTACTCAAATGTACAATCAACTCACTAGGAGCGATAAATATCATCTTGGGGTCAAATTTTTACATTACATGGATTTATCCCCAAGGCTAAGGGTTCTAAGGTTGTTAATCGCCCACTGCATCTATCCTAAGGGCGGAGGCACAAATCAGTTAAACCTGCAGGAGGCGGAAATCCTTTCGAAAGTCGCCAATAGAGTCAAAGTCAGTGTCCTGCGACTTTTCCTAGAAGCCCTAGCCTCTAAAAAGGACAACCCATGAGGGGTTTTCCCCTATGGGACATGGATCACTAAGATCCTGGAGCATTTCGAGGTCGATATTGAAGGAGAACCATTCGAGGTGTTGAAGCCGACGAATGCGATCAATAAAGCCTTGCTCCAAAGAATGAAAATAAATGTGGATCAGTTTAGGGCAGAGCAGATCTAAGAAAGGATGGGCGTACCAGCTTTGGAAGAAGCCGGAGGAGCACAGGTTCAGGGGGAGCAGCCTTCGCCATCACCAGAGGAGCAACCCGCTCCACCATAGGATGCTCTTGAGGAGCCCACTTCACCACTATCACATAGATGGTATTCACCACGAGGATCCAAGATCCAAGACCTAGCTCCACGGCCACCATCTTGGGACAACTCAGTCAACGCGATCCGAGAGCACTTAGAGCAGATCGAGGATTGTTTGACGTCTCAGATTACTAAGGCCCTAACTGCTATCATGGATATGCATTCACGACAGGATCGCATGGATCGAGAACTTAGGATGATTCAGTATCACTTGGCATCCGAGAGTGACATGAATCAACCAATACCCAAATTGGATCCATTTGACACGGGGCCAGTACGTAGAGATCCGACTCCAGGCCCCATCTCATCCTTTTATTCATCGGCCCATGTTAGACCTATCCGACCACATCTTCCTATCCAATCCACTCCATATCCTATATCGGCATTTCTATATGCCAAATCTCAACGAGTTGACCCCTATTTGATCTATTGACAAATGGGGGAGAATAGTTGAGTTTGTTTTGCTTTTAGTGTGGTGCCCCAAACCGAGACGTCACTTTCTTACCTCAAGACCTTATAGATTGGTAAATGTGAATCAGGATTGTTGCTCTGATCACGTGGCAGGATTTTAATTGGAACTTGTCTAAATTTTTTTCGTTCATCATCATTCATATCTTTACATCTCACATCATTCATCAAACAAGTGGCGATACACTTGTAATAAAATTTCAAATTCTATTTCATAGCATCTCATCCTACTTTTCTACAATGAAATTTACATTTCATACATACATCCATACAAGCATTGGATCGTATAGAATTTATAATTCTACATAAGTTCACATATCAATTTTGTCATTTTTACATATAGGGGCCTTGCATGGTCTTTTGTATGCTACGTTAGCAACCTAAAATCAAACCATTTTATGAAATCAACATAGGAGGTTGGCCATCCTTAAATCTTCTTCAACACATCCGTATAAACATTTTTCCAATATTTTCAATATAGATTTTGTGAAACCCCGACCGTATACACGTCATTTCAACCATATGCGCGTCATTTCAATATTTATAATTTTGTAATTATTTTATGAATAAATAAAAATTCATGAATTATATTGATGGATATG
>JAXCLR010011260.1:0-33498 GCA_035584095.1 Annona squamosa | reverse complement strand
TATAAAATAACTTCTAATAAAATTTATATTTTCTAACTTTACCAATTATAATGAAATCTTTTTAAAAAATAATTTTTGGTACAAAAAATTTTTTAAAAATTTTCAAATGATGAGAAATTATGTCCACATACATTTTAATATTTGATCTATCAAATGAATGGAATAGATTGAGATTTTGTATATATATAATACAAATTTTATCAAAAAATAAAACATACGTTTTTAAGTTATTATACTCTCGCTGTAAAATGACCAAAATGCCCATCTTCCTTTTTTTTTCCCAATGGAAGCACTTCCCATGGGTTGGGTCTCCAGACAGATAAGTACTTAAGAAGCTCGCTGCCCTATGTAAGTTCATGTTGATGCTGTTGAGGGCAATTGTGAAACTGTAGACCCCATCAGGGCCATCCGACATGCAGCTGATGAGCTTGCGAGTGCTGTTCAAGCGTAGGGTTTGCCCCACGAGGGTGTTGGTGGAGTGGTCGACGCTTTGCCATACCTGTCGTTCTTATCGTTAAGGACTAGATTCTCGTTTAGGAGGATTGCAATACCTACAATGTCCCTGTTGGAGGTGTTCGTCTGTCAAACGATGGAGGCATCTATGTCGGCTAGGACAAGATTTCCATCTCTGCCAAATGAGATGGTGGCGTTCTCACGGATGGGCGATTGCCGTCCTAGATCCAAAATGGGACGTTATCCTCCTCTAAGCCCATGAGTAGGCCAAAGATGTGTTTGTCTGGAATGCTAGTGTAGAAGTGAAGGGAAAATGGGAAATTTGAGATGTTGTCGAATCGGGAGCTTTCAATACACGAATCATTATTCCGCGAAACTGTTAGTGAACTCACGTTGGTATTTGAATTTCTTTGAAGGAGAGATTCTAGCTTGGGCTAAAATGGAGAATAGAAGCAAGAAGAGTTAACAAGAGCAGAGGAGAGATCAGGTGCTAGAAATCGTCATCCAACCAAAAACGACTCCTGCTAATGCTCTGTTCACGTATATGGAGTTTCGACTTGGCATGTGTATTTAACTATACATTTGTCGCCGACACCGTTGCCCCCATCCCAAAAGCTATTGCCTCGACTGCGTATACTGCCATATCTCCCTTCACAGCAGCGTCCGCATGTCTAGGGGCTAGTTCGGTCATTTGCAAAAATATACGCTTGCAGAAAGTTTTTTTCTTGACCACCGTTAGGGCACTGGATTTAAAAGTTCAAAATGCTAATACCCAAAATTAGAGGATTTATGACGCAAATTTACTGCAAGTCTGCTACCTGTTGGTCCTGTACATGGATATGCAAGCGTGCGGCAGGCAATATAGTGGATGCGTATGCCTCTCTCAATCAATATAAATAAATATATATACAAGTTGTTATGGTACAGTTGTCCAAACAATAGACCCGACACATATTAAAATGCAAGGGAACTTTATACAATTATTTATCAATATATAAATGATACTTTAGAAGGTTTAGATGTTAAAAAAAATTACTTTCAAGTTGTTATTCATATCAAACTATTTTATTATATTAGATTGTACCATTTTCAGATGAGGTTCATACATATATCTAATTTGGATAAAAATTAATATAATAATAGAATATACTATTCTAAATACAATGGATGGAGAAAATTATAATTTTATCATTATGCAGGGCCCATTTCAGGTGCCAATGCACTTGAAATTATATATATATATGACCCATTCATGTGCAGACGGGCTATTGTAAAATGAGCCACATACATATTAGATTGTAATAAAACTTCATACAATCATTTATTTATATAAAATTATATTTTAGATGGTTTAAATATTGAAAATATTATTTTAAACTTGATATTTATATTAAACTATTTCATTACGTTGATTTTGCACCATTTTAAGATAAAGACCACACACATGTTAGATTTAGATGAAAATTTATATGCTAATAAAGTGAACAATTCTAAATACAATAGGCGAGGTGTATTTCACATTCATAGTGCATGAATTGCACAGTGCAGTCGCATGCACTTGAATATTTTCCTATATATAAGAGTTGTTCCAGTGCAGCGGCAACAATACATTTGCCCATTTTTCCCTACACAAATTATAATGCAATGAAACTTTATACAATCATTTATTCATATATAAATTTTATAGTAAATAATTTACATGTTCTAAAAATCACTTTTAAGTTATTATTTACGATAAACTATTTTATTACGTTGAATTTGCCCCATTTTTAGATGAGGTCCGTACACATATCTGGTTAGGATAAAAATTGATATGATAATAAAATACATTATTCTAAATATAATGAGTGAAGCAGATTTTAATTCGATAATCGTACGGGGCTCATTTAAGCACTGCAACTGGATACTCCTTTGTGTGTGTGTGTGTGTGTATATATATATATATATATTTCCTGGAGGGTGATCATATGCGCCCGAGAGCATTCAGCACTACACTCATTTTTTATTTTTTGATAAAATTGTTAATATAAGTATATTTAACATCTTATAAATTTTTACCATTTTGAAGTATTTTATATATTTATTTTTGAAAATTTTTATAATTTAAAATTATTTAAAATGCCACTAATTTTCAAAAATAAAAAATAAATATTTAAAATACTCCGAAAATGGTAAAAATTTATATACATGTTAAATACACATAGATTAACAATATTGTAAAAAAAAAATTTTAATAAAAAAAAGGGTGCACGTGCCTCAGAGCATAGCAAGCCAAACCAACCAAGCAAGTAGTCAAAAAAATTCCAAAATTGCGTGCTGCATCGTCCAATTCCAGCCAGCCATTTCTACCTGCCCCCAACTTGTCTGGTCTTACACGGCACGCCGCACGCGTTGGGGAAAAATAAAGAAAACGTCAGCTTTAGCGTGGATTCTTGCCGATGGATGGCTCGGGCAAGGTAAACGTAGTAGAGTAAAATTTTTTTTTACTTACAACATATTTTTGTTTTTTTATATTTATTTATTTAAATATATTTAATTTATAAACTGAATTTTATCATTTTTGGATATATGTATATATTTTTTAAAGATTTTTATGTTAAAGTAGTGCAATTTAATTTTTTAAGATAAAACGAGATATTTGTTTAATCCAGACTAACAAAGTCATTTTTTCTTATATATATATAAAACCTCTTCTATTTTTAATATTTTGATGACTAATGAATATTCACTCAATCTTTTTTATTTAGAATTATTTATAATATTTTAGAAACTCGTTCATTTGTCTAATATCATTATGTATGACATTATTTATAAATGTGCAAAATCAACGTAAGAAAATAATGTAATATTAAACTTCAGTTTTAAAGTTATATTTTTACTATCTAAACCATCTAAAATATCGTTTCTATGTGAATAAATGATTCTATAAAATATTATTATATTTTAATACATGTATAAATAGATCTAAGAATTTTTTATAATTTACGCATGAATATAGTTTTGTAACAAATGTGGCCTATGTACATACTTTATTTAGATAAAACTTTATCTTTTAGCTAAACGAATGATGTTAAATACAATAAATAAATTAAATTTTCTATCAATGATTAAAATCTTAAAATTTGAAGGGTAACACATGAGTTGAGTGATGATTTTGATCCTAGCCGCCGGTGTGACCATATCGCTGAGTCAGTTGTTAGTGCCATCAATGGTGAATGATATGTTTCTTTTGATTGGGTTGGCAATTGATCAAGATTGGTGGGGTACTTTGTAATTGACACTCGCAAAAATTTTCAATTGATTGGCAGCATGGAATTAATTAACCTGAGCGGCAGCATGGAATTGATTTCCTAGAAAAAAAAATTTCAAAAATGCTAGCTTTTTTTTAAAAAAAAAAAATTGTTTTCAGAAAGGCCAGCTTGATTTGACAAATTTCACTGATTTCACTGATTCTCACCATCCGAAAGCTTCCTGTACGCACAAACTGAAAATTTCAATGCAATTGGAAGCAGACGCTGAAATGTATGGTTTTGATGAAGCTGATATGATGACATTGTGGGGGAATGGAGGCTTGAATCAGGAAACAACGCTGAGGACAGAAAGTCCCACATTGACTATAGAGAGAGGAGAGCAACGGAAACAGGTGCTTAAAATGGAAGACCAGCAGCAAATCAAAGCATACCTTTCTCGGCCTTTTGGCTAAGATCAAGTGTAGTATCTGTTCTTATCAGTTTAATATCTGATACGTGGGCCATTGGTCCACATGATATTAAATTAATTTTTCGTGGGGGAGGGCCCACCACAGCAGCTTGCTGCTGGGGCCTTCGATCGTCGCCCGTGCGTTGCACTATAGCTTGGGCCTGGCGAACCCCTACCAAACACAAACAAAAGTTATAGCCTTAATGGTCCAGACCACAGTTAGCAATGGAAAAACATGATGTTTTTAAGTTCCAATTTTTGGATGATTAATTAAATTTTAATATAATTTATTGAGGGCTTGTTCTGTTTGCCTAGGCCGTTTATTATTGTTATCATTTCCGAAAATTTCTCCCATGTGTATTTTTTTCACATGTGGTATGTATTATATTTTTTTAATTTCAATACATATCTGGAATTCCACCTTAGACGCAATTCATCGGACGTTAACAGATTAGACCCTGATAATCGAATTAAGAATCAAGAAAAGTAGAAAGAGAGATGAATATTTTAAAAAAAACCATCAATTGGAAATGAAACAGATTTTAGATACTAATCAATTTAATTATGACGGTGGTGGCAAAATATATATTATAATTGAGAATTTCTGTAAGGACCTGAGATTATCAAATGAGTGAAACAACTGCACTCCTTTACCTTTTCTGGCGTATTCATAAAGGATAATGTGAGAAAAGGTTTTTTTAAAGAGATCTTATTTTCTATTTAAAAAGAGTAATAGAAAATCAGCTAGGAAATAATTCTGCAGTTATAGTTCTGTTTCACCTGAGCTATGATGCAAGCAGATTCTGTTTTAATAAAAATTATGTTTAATTCATGACACAGGTGAATTTTAGGTGTTAATTGAATAATACAAGGCGCTCATCTTATGACAGTAAACTTAATTTATTTTAAAATAGACCGTAGAATTCTAGTTCAGAAAAAAGGAATACATGGACAGCTGGATTTTCACTAAGGACTGGTTACAAACAGTTGAAATTTTCACGTGAATTATCTCATATATTTGAAATTCGACCCTTGAAGAATTTTTTTTTTCTTTTTTGTATAGAATCCTCAATAACTATAAGTGTAGTATGGAAAAAGTGATAGATAGAACCATATGAATCTAAACTCTTTGAGTAACACGCCTAAGTAAACTCTTCGGCTGACCTGTAGTCACAAATACTCTGGCATGAGCGAAATCTTACTTTGGTGGAGAGGAGCAGACCAAAGCTCAATGAAGTTCATATGTGGAGTGTAAATTTCCTACGTCAATTTGCATCTGCAAATCTTCTTCTCGGCTGTGTTTTCAGCTTAGACAGTAGCCCGAGCAAGCGGTGTGGCCCACAGTTACGAAGATGCAAATTAAATGGACACGCAGGTTGCGACTCGGAGGGAAAATTTATGGGCTTTGGGGCTATCTTACGAGATCATGAGGGTAAATTCATAGCTGCTGAAAGATGGGGGTGTAGCGGCGAAGCACAACCTCTCTGGATGGAGCTGATGGCTGTGCTGAAAGGTATGAAATGGGCACTGAAATCTGGTATGACTCATATGGAAGAGATGAGGATGTATGAAGCAGAACTGGGCATGGTGTTGTATCGACAAGTTCTTAGAGGGGCAAATCAGGTGGCACATATATTAGCAAAAGCAGCTGTTTCCAGTCGTATCGAATGTCAGCACCGGAGGGATTCTCCTCAACCACGCCCCCAACGCCCTCTCCTTCCACCTTCCTATCGTTTTTCTGCTTTGGGAAGGAGTTGGGATCGCCTTTTCTTGTATTTCTCAAATATATATATATATATATATATATATATATATATATTGAGCCATTCGGTTTAAACACTTCAATCTTGATAGAATTTTCCAAAATCTTGCAATTAGATAGTCTAATATATATACTTTAAGGCCCCTCGGTTATATATTTTCTGAAAAATAACGCTAAGCGTGATTTTCAAATCACAAATGACTGACAATCATGACTGACATATGGAAAGTTCACTCTCTTTGAAGATTGTCAACAAACAGTTATACAAGTGCAATAAATTCACGTAAATAAGGAGAAGTAATGATGGGAACAACTTTCTTAGCGTGAAAGTAAACCCTCAAAAAAGCACGTTTCACTATTGGAGGACAGCAGTGTAAGTGTTCCTTGCTCGAATGATGATGGATTTGGAGAATCCAAGAAAAGTTGGAAAACTGATGATGGGAATGTATTTTCCGTACCTATTCAAGGGTGCACGGTGTACGTGATTAAAAGCAAATCAAAGTGACAACTGAATCTCAGATCCCATACGCCAGCTTTGCCAATTGTACGTTGAAGACTGATCATCTTTTCCAAGAATGCAGCAAGACTGGGTGATGCTTCGAGGGCGTTTGATGTGATTAGGGATCGTGGTTATGTGAACCTGTCAGTAGGTGACCTGATCCGGATGATGGCTGAGTAGTAGGACATGCAGCAATTGGGTATTTTCATTCTGGCTTGTTGGAAGATATGGCAGCCAAGGAACCTTTTGAGAGGAGAGGGTAAGCAACCGGATTTTTCACGGGTCTATGGTTGGTGCATCCAATGATACAAAGAGACACAGAAACTTAACAAACGTCCTTGTAGACACCCTTACCTAGGGACTAAATAAATATAGTTACATATAAATAAAATAAATATATGCATATGAGTCAAATGCAAGCCTCCATTTGCAAGAATATGGAAACTCCATCTAGACAACTGCAAATAGGCTCATAACAAACGGGCTTATTACAGCAGCACACAGGAGCAAAGCTCTAACAATCCACTAGAAAACAGGCTCAGCCCATAGGAGCCAACCTCTACAGCATAGCTTAAGGAGCAAAACTTCAATAGCCCACAACGGGCTCATCCAGTTACGGCCCAAAAGAGCCAACTCCAGCAGAATGACCCACTAGAGCAAAGCTTCAGTAGCCCACCTCAGCGTCCAGCAAGCCCAGCAGTAGACTGGCAGGAGCAAAACCGGACGCAACCTACAAGAGAAGCCTCCAAACTCCAGCCCAACAACATTTCTTCTCCAACATAACAAAAATGTGGTAAAACACCTTTTATTCAACAGTTCATAACTAGCGGAAACATGCTATTAACCAACGAATGTGGAGAGCTTCCCACATTCCACCAGAAGCCCAACCCCTGTATAGATAGAGGACCATTCCAGCAGCCAAGACACATGAGGGGAAGGCATCCTAAGAGGAGGAGATAATGCAAACTTCAGTTCTGCTCCTCACCTTCCTCTCTTCATTTCCAGCTACATAAGCCTCCCATTTACGACTCTCTCCAGATTTCTATTTATCATTTTGTTTATTAATTCCATTCTATGTCCATATAGTTGCTCCGAATCAAGCAGATTGTTGCTGTAACTATTTGATCTAGAGACCGAAACTCATAAACTGTAAGATTAGTACCTTTTATTCAATGAAAAGGAGGTTTGATCTCCCTTTAAAGATCAGTGGCGACTCCATCATATTGTGCAGATTCCTTATTTATTATGACTGTGTTTATATGCTGCAGTTCATTTCAACTATTACTAACACTTTTCATAATTCTAAAGTTACAGTACGGTGGGCTCACACAGTTTAGCTATTTCCAGCAAGACATTCTGGTCCAACGATTTGAAGTCCAAAATTCGAACCCATGTCCGTTTCCTGCAAACACTTATCCTCTGGTGACATACTAACCATCTTCTTGTTAAGCCATAAGTTTCAACCTACCTGATCAAGCCCTAATTTCACAAGGCTAGAAAGAAGTCCTAGCCCATCGTAGCATTCAAGAGGAGTGCTATAGTCCCCTTATTTGTACTAGCTTTGTGTATCGAAATTTGGAGGCAAGGTGGGGGAAACTAGATGATGGGGTTTGGGGAGTCGAAGATTAACATCGATGCCCAAAGAAGGTCTAGTGCCGATCTCATCGGCATTGGCGCAGTGATGAGGTCGAATGGACAATCCATGGCACCTACTTGCTGGGCGTTGAATGGCACCGGGGATGCACTGATTGTGGAGACCAGACCAATTCTATTTGGAATCAAATGGGCTCCTGAATTAGAGATAAAGAAGCTTGTAATGGAAGTGATTCTTTCATTTTGATCGATCTCGTAGCCAGAAATGCATTTCTTTTCCCCCACTGCAGGCCATTATCCAGGATATTCTAGCTTCAATGGGAAAGATGGAGAGGGCAAGGTTTTCACACATCCTCTGGTCCAGAAATTGTGCTATCCAGGCTTCAGCAGACTACCCATTTGAGCAGCCTAATCATTATTGTGTATGGGTAGTCACCCGATTGCGTGAGGGATCTCTTATGTTATGTAAAGACCTTGAGCTGACTGAGCGGTTGATTGGCATTCTCATGAACTCGTCAATTTAAGGCTTTTCACTCTTCACCAATTACTTTATTTTCTAATTATTTAAACATTTTTATGTACAACTACTTTACTTTTCAATTATTTTACCACAATTACACATACAACTATTATATTAATTTTAATTTTATTTTCTTTACTTTTTATTATTATCTTTATCATATCACATCATTTCTCTTATTTTTAAAAATTTTACACTAAAAATTTTTTTCGTTTAAAAAATTTTGACCATACCAAACACAACCTGATTAAAATGGATCTTGCTTGGGGGCCCATATCCAAAACCATTCTCGTCTTGTGGGGTGTGGGCTTGTGGGCTTTTCATTACAAAAAAGATGAAAGAAAGCTATGTATTCAGTTTTGGATTTTGGAAGCTGAATAATGATCAAACAGAAATAAAATCTACGAAAATTTCGTATGAATACTGTTGGATATATGTGCTTTGAAGTCCTATTCTTGGATTTTGGACATTATAATGAGCGAATGGTATTTGGAGCAAGAAAACAAGCTGTCAGAAATGGACAGTTACATATATTGAAACAAGTGATGCAATTAATATGAATTTGGAGATGTTGGCAAACTTAATTGAACGTACATATTTAGAACAGTAGATACATACAATTAAGTTTATTTGAAGCACTTTATAAAAAAAAAGTTTATTTGAAGCGAAAATTGGAGAAAAAAAAAGTTGATTTGCAAAAGCGCATTGTGGCAGCTGAGGTAATTCAACTGACAGCATGGATTAGCACTCTCAAATCTTGAATAGATGTGCTAAATCTAAATGAAATAACTTGAAAATTGGTATATGAGAAGTAAAACATATATAAAACAAAGTTTACAAGTTATTTTTTAGAAAAGCAATACATTAAATTAATTGAGAATGCAGCAGAAATTGGAAGAAAACAGATCCCCAACTGTTATAGGACAGTTGGGTATGTAATGTGCCGTGTGATGTTTGGAGCCTGGATGAAAATTAGCGGGAATCATGTTATATTACATCTACTTAAAGTTCTAACAGTTAAGCAGAGGAATTAATATCAAAATCAAAGTAAAAATGATGAACATACGGCTGGACAGCATAATGCCACAAGTTCAGTTATGTAATCTGCAAAATTTGAAATTGATGGACTGACTGAGGACCTACTGCCTTGAAAACCAGACTGAGGTAAGATGGATAGGTAAGTTGTGAATGGAATTAACTAAGTTTGCAAGCTGCATTACAGATTAGAAATTATGTCAACCTCATTGGCAGGATGGAATTGATTTTCTTGGAAAGCTATTTTCAAATAGGCTTAGCTTGATTTGACAAATTGCACTCCTGATCATCCGAAAATTTCTAATCTGACATATATACATTTCATTTGCATGTTGTTCTTGAGGAAAGAAAGTCCCACATTGACTATAGAAAGAAGAGACCAATGGAAGATGGTGTCTAAAAGGGAAGATTAGCAGAGAACCCAAGCATACCTTTCTCGGCCTTTTGGCTAAGATCAAGTGTAGTATCTGTTCTTATCAGTTTAATATCTGATACGTGGGCCATCGGTCCACATGATATTAAATTAATTTTTCGTGGGGGAGGGCTCACCACAGCAGCTTGCTGCTGGGGCCTTCGATCGTCGCCCTTGCGTTGCACTATAGCATGGGCCTGGCGAACCCCTACCCAAACCCAAACAAAATTACGTTGCTATTTTTTAAAAATGTAACTAGACTAGTGTTATTATTATTATTGCTGTTGATTTAATTTCTCGTTATTGTATACTCACATAAAATTTCAAACTAGTCATTCTTAAATCAAAAGAAAAATTCTCAACTTAAACTCAACTTAAACTCAAAACTCAACTAGAACCCATTTTATAAATAGAGTTAGTATCATTTGCATTTTTAATAGTTATATAATGATCTTAGGCCTGTGAGTCCCGCAGTTGTGATATCATTGTGATAACAGTTGTGATATCATACACTCTAGCTTAACAATTCAATGGTATAATTTTAAAACATGTTACATCTTATGGACTCAATTCAATGGTACAATTTTAAAACATGTTACATCTTATGGACTCTTTTTGACTTGGGATTTGGTTCTGTTCGTTATGGTTACAAGCTTACTAACTTTTGTCTGGTTTGTTTCAAAATCACATCTCAACTTTAGGCTTTTGCTCGCAACTTAATTTTTTCTGAATTAATTCTTTAAATGACATATGTTGGAGAGGATTTACTCCGATACCATTTATAATGAATAGATCAAGAAATATAATTATGGGCATTGGCTATAAGTACCACAATGTGATATTATTGAGTCAAGCATATTTTTGAAATGTGTCACATTGTATTTAACCTGAGACCCATTTATAAATCATAAATAAATTTTCTCTTTTTTCATGTATAATTCAGTTCCGTATTGTTTCATATAATGTTATCACCTTTTTATAAAGAAAGTTGCATTTAATCAAAGACTTTATGTGAAATTCTCTTTAAAATAATATTATCATAAACCTTTTAATTATTGTTAAAATTAAAACCAACTTGTAAGTATTTAATGAGTTAACATATATTATTTTCATTGTGGAACAAAATAAGATTATATAAATTAAATGGACTTAAATGAGCATGAAATAAATGTTTATTGTTGGCCTATTAATGAAGTAAATTTCTTAATGATTTACATGTATTGGATCATTCATACATGTGCTGCTTATGCACAGTTTCTTAGACACCGTTGGAGCATCAATTTCAATACTCTTATCACCCACCCCATCTAAGTTATTTACAACAACTGCTCAAGATCAAGTTGTGTTCAAAAGACTAGGTTGGTCAGCGCGGGCATTATCAGAATCTGAGCAGCGCTGGTTGTGAGTTGGAATCCAGCATTTGAATTTCAGCCAGAAATGAGGAAAAATTATCAGTGGGAGCTGTGGTCTCCCGTCCGGTTGTTCGTGGGAGCAGTGGTCTCCCGTTTGATTGTTACAAACTGTGTCTTCATGATTATTTGGTGGAATAGTGTCTCCAGATTTATAAGAATGTCTTAGGCCTTCGGTGTATTATGTGTTAAGATATATATAAATATATTCCAATAAAAAAAAGTTGTGTTCAAAAGAGAAAAAAAGAAAAAAAATGTGTTCAAATAGTAGCTTTGCAGACAATATATTGAGGAGATTGACAAGATAGTTAAGCATGACAATATGTGTGCTAGCATGATTAACAGCAATTCAACTTTCCAAGAGGAATCGCAGTCGCAATCGCATATTAAGGTGAAGATCGTAATAATCCAGGCAAGAGGCCATTTCTAAAGAGCGAGGGGGTTTCTATTTTTCAAAGATCTCCCACTTAATGGATAGTAATTGTGGCAATTGGAACAACTGACTATTGCGAAAAATTCAATATTGGTGTATCTAGCTCATGCAGCTGCAAAATGGTGGAGATTTCAAGCGGTTTCAAAAATTCAATAAATCAAAGCCAACAACGGAAGTGCTAATTAGAGGCAATTTCATTCTTGTATAAAAGGGGGTTGAGGCAAGGCATTAGGTATTCAGCTTTTCATTCAGTTCCACAGTAATCTGAGTTAGTTTTAGAGATACATTACGTAGCTTTCTTCGGCATTTTAGAGGTGTTTCAAGAAGAGGCCTGATTTTATATGGCCGGCTGCACGAGGGTAGCCATGCGTCTGGCCGTGATTCATATTTTATTTTATTTTTTATTGAAATATAGAGCTAGGTGTACTTAAACTTATGAACTAAGTTTTACTATTTTTAAAAGTTTTAAGTATTTTTTAGATTTTTAAACATAATGACATTTTCGTTGTAAAAAATAAAAATATATATTTTTTAGGCCGGACTAAGTAAAGCTTAACTAAGCCCAACCCGACTAAATCATCTTCCTTTGAAGGAAAAGATTTTCTTTGCTTTAAGATATTTCAAAGTAGTTCTCTTGCTTTATTAGTTTTAAATTTATTTTATTTTATTTTATTTTTTTGTAATTTTTAGTTTAAGTTAGATTTTTCTTTATTTGTATTTTAATTTTCAGTTGTAATTTATTTTAAACAATTAATTTTATTTTAATTTTCTTTTTAAATAATCTAAACTTTCACCGCCTCTCTGTTATTCTATATTATCTCTAGCACAAGTGTTAGTTCTAATGATAATTGATTATAATTAAATTAGTAATAATACAATCTTAATGACAAACATAATCATATGCACTAGTTAGAGTTTAGGTTTTATAAATAAGATTACGGTTTAAATTATATAATAAAGTTAGTATTAAAGTTGAAGTGAAATTTTTTATAAGCTGAATCTCACCTTTAGCAAAGAGGAAAGTAGCGAAATAGCGAAATCTAAATTCCCGAGGAAATGACTGTGCTTGTGTAGAGATTTTTTTTTTCTTTTTTTTTTGGCTAGGTTACCTATGTTGGATGACTTGGTACCTACAGACATATATTTTAGGAGAGATATGTGTAAAATTTGATACACATATTAAATATATTTAAATTAATGATTGTATAATTTTTTTTTAAAAAAAGTTAAATACACTATAACACTAGCGAACAATGGACGGAAGGGTTTTCATCATCTCATTTGTCAAACTGGGCTGCATAGACTCATCTTATTCAAAATATATACGAGCTTCACGTGTTGTAAGCATTTTTTCGTTTAAGAAAATTTCCTTTTCCATTTTTATATTGCAAACATGTATTTAGTTCACATACTAAGTTTGCCATTTTAATAAAAGATTTTTTATAATTTCAAAAATCAACATTTTCACCCTATTTAATCAATAGTTTTCAATTTGTCTTCATATGCGAAAGCCGATGAGTTTAAAAAGTTTAAAAACACACAAAAAT
Source organism: Annona squamosa (assembly GCA_035584095.1). Taxonomy (NCBI): domain Eukaryota; kingdom Viridiplantae; phylum Streptophyta; class Magnoliopsida; order Magnoliales; family Annonaceae; genus Annona; species Annona squamosa. The sequence continues at coordinate 20,136 of JAXCLR010011260.1, read as the reverse complement.
CTAAAAACATTAAAATTTCAATTTACATATGGACTCACGTAAAAATGAATTTATAAATGCTCAACTGCAGGGAGCATAGTGGGGAGCATGCGCAACTGTGGCGCTTTGAGCTGATCCCAAGATGAATTTGACCAAACGGAGGCTTCCTAAAAATGAAAGTTGATGGTTGCAGGAATTCTACCGGCAGGGGATTTTGGCTAGCAGATGTACTTAGAGATTTGGTAGGTGCTCTTGGGGCTGCAAAATGCTGGCGGCTAGAGGGATTGATGGATGTTGTGTTCGTGGAAGCAATGGCTTGTAGGGTTTGTAGGCTAGGAATGGTACAGGGAGCGGAGATGCAGTTGCTGGGGTGCAACTTGTGCCGGTTGAGCCCAAATCTAGCCCGCCGAATCTAATTTTGAATGGTGTTAGAATTTGCTTTTTTATAATTCGAACCCTAAGGACCTAACTTTGAATAGTGTTAAAATTATTTTTTTATAACCCAAACCTGAAGAATTCGATTTGTAAATATGATGAGGTTAGGTTGAAGTAAACCTGAACTCGATTTTTTATTTTATATTTCTTATAAAATATATTATATGCATGATATTTAAACAATAACTCTTTATATTTTGCGTATTTATGTTATTTATATTTCAATACATGTTTGGCATATTATAAATAAAATATATTATTTTCATTCATCTTCATCTTTTATTTGTGTTATTTACTTTTACATCTATTAATTTTATTTCTTTATCTCGTTTTTATGTTAAATTTTTTCTAACAACATTCTTTATATTGTTATTTAAAAAAAGCTATAGTTCGACTATATATTATTATGTTTATTTATGTTTTGTTATTGTTATAAATTTCTGTGAAATTTTAAATTTATCGCTCTTAAATAAAATTAAATTAATCAACATAAATTTTAGCCCGAAACTCAACTCAAATCTGATTTTCAAAAAATAGAGTTAGGATTTAAGTTTTGCAAATAAGGTTAGGATTAGGGTTAAAGTTTTATAAATAGAGTTAGAGTTAGGATTAAGGTGAACCCGAATTTCATGAGTCTAAGTTGCACCCTTATATGTTGTGAACAGGTGTAACGTGCCATTTCTAGACATTCTTAGTAACTAGTCAATGGATACCATACAACCTAAGAAAAATTCGGCAACATTTCCCCATAATGTATAAGGGATGGTATGGAATACACAACCCGTTATTCATAAGCATTTCAATTTCAATCCAAAATGTGACATTAAACTCTACATTTATACACTTGTATCTTCATATAATAAGGATATTCACATAGAAGGAAATCATTGAACTTTATCCTCACACAAAAAGCAAACTAAATAATTATATATATGCATCAACATAGATTATAGTCCAATTCAAAATACTAAACACAATATGTTTGTCAAAGTCAAATCTGACTCAATAATTGTCTACATATACTAATCTCAAAAGAGCATAAATTCCAAAATAACTGTAATTAAAGATGTTGTTCTAATGGTTTTTAAGATTTGGTCTTTCACTTGCTCATCTTGAGGTTCCCCACCTGGCTTATGATCTAAAGGTAAAATAACAAACCATGAGTTTAAATAGACTCAGTAAATAGATAGTGGTTAGCACAAAGTAGAAATAAGTAAAATTCTAAATGCGCATCTCATGATTAATATAAAACATATGAGTTCAATACCAACTCCGAAGATCATATGCATATAACCACGTATAAATAGAAGGATACGAACAATCCTCTACTTATGTCAATCGAGGGTCATAAATAACCCTCTCCTTATGTCAATCAGGGGCCATGAACAACTCCTTTACAACCATCTATCTTAAATAACACATCATACATAATAGAGAAAAATAAATGTCACAATCCACATATACAACATCAACAAGGTTTACTTTAAATTTAATATATAAAACTGTTACACAAGCATTTTACCAAACACATAGTAAGTGCAAAAAGGGGAATCTCTAGTTCATACTCTCGTTTGAGCCGAATCGATTAACGTCACATTTTAATGATATAAAAATTGCTAAGGAGTCCTTTACTTTATAAGAATTGCATATTCATAGAAAATTCCTTATAGACTATGCTTACCTTGATTTTTACAAACCCTACGTCCCATACCATGAAATTGTTGGACGCTACACATTCTCACTAGTCTTCTATCATATTTAACACGAGATTTCATCACTAAATCAAGAAGGGGTGACATCTACTTACCTTGATCGTGATTTCTCTAAAAAATAATGACTCTAGACTTAAATTGCCGAGATTTTGAACTTCCTTGATGTAAATCGATGATTTTCAAGGCAGTCGGTAGAATTTTTTAAGAAATCTAAGGCTAGATTGAACTAAACAGGAGGGGAAAAGAAAGGAGAAGCAGAAAATAGGAAGAGAAGAAGGAAAGATAGTCCGACACAAGAAAGATGAAGCCCTAATGCGCACAAGCTCTCCTTTTAACTGAACCCCCATCGAGTTAGGCCAAGCCGGTGCATGAGTCATGTCTAATCGCAATTAATAATTTGCTTTCCCACTCCTACGACTTAATAATTAAAAGACCTGACTGAGCAGATCGAACCCCATACCTACTCTGCGATGTGAAAAATAGTCATAACGCTCAACAATGGCACGCGAATCATATACCTTTAAATCTATACTTAATGTGCTAAGATCATAGTACATGCATATATGCACTTTGTGTCCCTGGATGTCATGTTCATATATGTTATGCATATATTAACATCATAAAGTTCTAGTAGCATGTTCTAAAATTACCTCGTAAATAGGAAAAAGTTATAATAAAAATGAAAATAAAATAAAATAAAATATCCGGTACTCACATTTGAGAACTGAACTCTCCACTTTTTGGCTAAATATTCATCTCTACGTCTGTAGATGCTAAACTTTGGTGGGGTCAACCACTTGATTTCATGGTTAATCAATTATACACTTACTCTGATTGAAATCACATAATTTTCGTATACACTGACTCTGATTGAAATCACATAATTTTCGTACAAAAAATGCATTCTTAATATTTATCTTTAATTGATTGGTACATTAAACATTAAGAATATTTATTCGAATAATCTTCAGTAACTAATACATTATTTTTCCTTTTTATTGATTTAAATATTATTCATTATAAATGAATTAAAAATTATATTTAATATTAATTTGTATTTTTGAAAGTGTTGGGTATATGCGTATACATATATTTCCACAAAATTTGAAAGTACAGATTTTATTTGTTTATTTTAGTTTAATGCAATAAAACAACAATTATTTTTCATTCTTTAACGAATGATTATTATTATCTACATTATTTGCAAATCAAAGTTATCATATAGATTGATTTATTACGCAAAATGATGGTGACGTTACAAACCTTGAATGTCAGGTACAGGAATCAGGGTAAATGTGAGCGAAATTCTCTCTCGTGTCAACTATACGAATAAACTTTATCGTAAGATAAAAAAAATCATTACCCATGAATAAATACTTCAAATTCAAGAAACTAATTTTGAATAGTACAATGTCAGGTACGGGAATAGTACAATGCCGAATGAAATCAAATCCGGTAAAATTTGTAAAGTTACCCGCTCAGTTTAATCAAAATTACAAATCCACCTATATAGTTTTGGGAATTGCAAATAATTCTCTCATAATTTAATTATAATTGCAAATATACTCACACCATTACTCGCCATCATAATGTGGGTATATTTCAAAAGAAATGCAAATTATACAAGTGTATTTGCGATTTCAAAAATTAAATAAGTATATTTAATTTTAGCAAATATACATACATAGTTTGCATACTTTTATAAATATACTCACACTGTACATCATAACGATGTGAGTATATTTGCGATTATAAGTAAAGTATATGAAGTTATTTGCACTTTCTGAAACTATGCAAATATATTTACAAATTTAATCAAATTAAATAGATACACTTGCAAATAACCTCAGACAACATGTTAGTGCCTTAGGGTGTGTTTGGTTGGAGGTAAAACTTTTGATGAAAAGTTTTTAAAGTAGAAGTTGTCAAATCAATAAAAAGTGATGTGATATAATAGGATTAATGATGAGGATTAAAGAGAATAAAGTTAAAATAGATAGGTTAGTTGTATGGATAGTTGTGTAGAAATGATTGAAAATAGGGTAGTTTGTGTAGAAAAATATGAAAATATAATTAAAAAATAGAGTAATTATGAAGAATGAAAAGTTTTAGATTGAAAAGTTTCAATTGACACTTTTTTATGTTAAACAAACACACCCTTAGTGGTAAATGATGGGCATATTTTGTTTAGACTTCGATTGTATGCTCTCAGGAGGATGTAGCGCTCCATGCTCTCGGGTGCATACACTTTTTTTTATTTTGAAAATTTTTATTATAAACTTATTAGCCCAAGTGTATTTAACGTATATATCAATTTTTACTATTTTTGAAGAGTTTTAGATATTTATTTTTGATTTTTGAAAATTAGTGGCATTTTAGGTAATTTTAAATTACTAAAATGCCACAAATTTTCAAAAATCAAAAATAAATATCTAAAATACTCTAAAAATGGTAAAAATTTACCCAAAGATTAAATACACTTGAGCTAACAAGTTTATGAAAAAAATTTCAAAAAAAAAGTGTATGTGCCCCGGCGTTGCAGCGTTCCCAGGAGCATACAATCGAAGTCCATTTTGTTCGGATCAAATTAGCTATTTTCAAGTATTTAATTTAGTCGGAAATCAATCATGGTGGGGTGGGCGGCCACTTTTAATTAATAATCATAAAATTTTTAATCGAAATCTTTGATTAGAAATTATGTTATCTTGATCAGCAGCACGGATGCAGATGCTGACATTTCACTTGCTCAATTGTTGATGAAGCTAATGTGAGGACATTGTGCGGGGAACGGTGGCTTGATCCCTGAGGACATTGTGCGGGGAACGGAGGCTTAATCAGGGATCATTGTTGAGGAAAGAAAGTCCCACATTGACTAGAAAGAGAATAGAGCAAGAGAAGGGGTATATAAAAGGGAAGACGAGCAGCGAACCAAAGCATACCTTTCTCGGCCTTTTGGCTAAGATCAAGTGTAGTATCTGTTCTTATCAGTTTAATATCTGATACGTGGGCTATCGGTCCACATGATATTAAATTAATTTTTCGTGGGGGAGGGCCCACCACAGTAGCTTGCTGCTGGGGCCTTCGATCGTCGCCCTTGCGTTGCACTGTAGCATGGGCCTGGCGAACCCCTACCAATCATAAGCAAAATTCATAGCGTTAATGGTCCAGATGACAGTTAGCAGAGTTCCAATTACTTGATGATTGATCGAATTTTGATATAATTTATGAGGGCTTGTTCTGTTACCCTTTATTGTTTATTGTTTTTATTCATGAAAATTTATCTTATTTGTATTTAATTTATGTGGATAATGTATTATATCTTTTGTAGTTATGCTAAAATGGACTTTACATAATCATAAAGTTTAGTCACTCTACTCAGAATAATATATTCTACTACCATACTAATTTTAATCAGTAAAATAATTTAATATAAATGTCAAGTTTAAAATGGTATTATATATATATATGTCTAAAATTCATGTGGGTGAGTTACGCCGAGCATAAACAGGGTGAGAATTTGTGAGAATTTGAGAATACGGGGTGATTTCTCTGGCCAAGGTGCTTGTTGCCTTGTTCCGTTCTCCGCAGATGTGAAAATAAGTTGAGAAAACTTCCAACTCCCTACCTCTTATCTCTTCAATTAAAAATTTCAGACTTCGAAGAGATCGGCCCCTATTTTGTTAGTCAATTGATCATGATCATTAAGCCACTCTCGAGAACCGCTTCTCGCATTCCATTCTACAGTCAGCATGTTCAGCTTTACCCATCGATTATATTTCTTTGTTTTTTTTTTTTATGGTTTATATTTACATACATCTCAACACATATTACATTGTAGTTATGAGACATTCTTATAAACAAGGAGATACATAACTCCTCCAAAGAAATCTGAAGACACGGCTCCACTAAAGAATTAAGAAGAACAGCTTCCATCAAGCCCAAGGGAGACAACAGCTCCCACCCCACCTCAAAGGGAGACTATAGCTCCTACACCATTTTTCCGGGCCGAAATCCCAACGCGGGATTCGAACCCATGACCTGCGCTAAGGGGCCCAACACCCTTGCCACCTGCGCTAGCCGCAAGTGACGATTATATTTCTTTGTTACGAACAACCTTTCAAATCAAAAATATTTTTTTTGATTAACACATCCCACCCTCAGTTTAAACAAAACATGTATCACAGATGTGTACGAAAACATGAAGAGATAATTAAAAAATAGGATAATTATAAAAAGTAAAAGGTTTTAGATTAAAAAATTTTAGTTTGAAAATTTTTGTTGTAAATAAATATATCTTATGTAAACATTTGGCTATACTTCAAATTTTTTAAACTAAAATCTATTATTTTTCACAATTATCCTATTTTTTAATCATTTTTCATGTCTTTCTATATCATTATCCTACTTTTTATCATTTTTTTATAAATATTCGTGTAACTAACTTATTTATTTTAACTTTATTTTCCCCATTTCTCATTGTTAGCTCAATCATATCATGGCATTTTTTTATTTCATAAACTTCTATACACACATATGTATTAGTCCCTTTTTATGAAGTTTCTTTTTTATGTAGTCTCTTTTATTTTTAATATTTGATAGTTAATGAATACTCATTTCATCTATTATATTTAATATCATTTATAGTGTTTTAGAAACTTGTTCATTTGTCTAATATCACTGTGCGCGGGCCTCATCTACAAATTGTAAAATCAATATAATAAAATGTTTTAGCGTTAAATATAAATTTTACAATTATATTTTCAATATCTAAACCATATGAAATATTATTTTTACGTGGATAAATGACTGTACAAAGTATTATATTCTAATGCATGTGTAAATAAAGCTAAGTTTTTTTTATAATTTATATATGAAAAAAAATATATTATTCAATAAATTTGGCACATGCACATATAAGCATATTCGACTTAGATCAAACTTAGTCTCTTAACTAAATAAATAATTTTAAATACAATGAATGAATTGAATTTTCTATCAATGATCAAAATCTTAAAAGTTGAGAGAGTTAGTTGTGTGATGATTTCAATCCTGACTGTTGGGTGTGAACTTATCCCGAAGTAATATGTTAGTGCCTTTAGGGGTGATTGGTTGGCAATCGATCAAGGTTGGTGGGCTACTTTGTAATTAATAATCGTAAAAATTTTCAATTGAAGTCTTTGATTAGAGATTATGTTAACCTGATCGGTAGCATGGAATTGATTTCCTTGAATTTTTTATTTCAAAAATGCTGGCTTTTTTTTTTCTAAAATAAAATTGTTTCCAGAAAGGCCAGCTTGATTGGTTGGCAATTCATCCGAAAGCTTCCTGTACGCACCAACAGAAAATTTCAAAGCAATTCGGAGCAGACGCTGAAATGTATGGCGTTGATGAAGCTGATGTGATGACGTTGTGGGGACCGGGGGTTCTGATCTTATGCTCCCAAGCATACACTTTTTTTTTTTTTTTTTAATTTTTTTCATAAATTTGTTAGCCCAAGTATATTTAATCTGATTATAAATTTTTACCATTTTTGGAGATTTTTAAATATTTATTTTTAATCGGTTTATAAAATTACTAAAATGCCACTGATTTTCAAAAATAAAAAATAAAAATATAAAAATCTCCAAAAATAGTAAAAATTGATATATACGTTAAATAAACTTGGGTTAATAAGTTTATGAAAAAAATTTAAAAAAATATATATATATATGCTCCCGGGGGCATGGCTGGGGAACGGAGGCTGAATCAGGAAACATCGCTTGAGGAAAGAAAGTCCCACATTGGCTATAGAAAGAAGAGAGCAATGGAAGATGGCTCTAAAAGGGAATATTAGCAAAGAATCGAAGCATACCTTTCTCGGCCTTTTGGCTAAGATCAAGTGTAGTATCTGTTCTTATCAGTTTAATATCTGATACGTGGGCCATCGGTCCACATGATATTAAATTAATTTTTCGTGGGGGAAGGTCCACCACAGCAGCTTGCTGCTGGGACCTTCGACCGTCGCCCTTGCGTTGCACTATAGCACGGGCCTGGCGAACCCCTACCAAACCCAAACAAAACTGATAGCCTTAATGGTCCAGACGACAGTGAGCAGTCGAAAAACATATTATTTTTAAGTTCCAATTGCTTGGATGATTAATTAAATTTTAATATAATTTATCGAGGGCTTGTTCTGTTAGCCTAGGCCGTTTATTATTGTTATTATTTATGAAAATTTGTGTATTCAATTCATATGTGGATTGTGGATATGTACTATGTTTTAAAATTTCAATTCATATATGAAAATTTAAAATTTTGAGATTTAAAAACGTATATTCAAAAGTTATAAAACTTGGTAAATAAGTTGAATTTTTTTGGCCTTCAAAATTTCACTTTTAGAGTTTACGCAATTCCGAGTGTAGCATGGGCTGGCGAACCCCTGCCAACCCAAAACGAAACTTGTAGCCTGGAAGGTCCGGGACAGAAATTTTTTTACAGATAATAATGATAAAACATATTATTGAATTCCAATTAGGTGGATCATTAATTAGAAATTAAAATAATTATCGACCTGGCACTGCTGTGCTAATATCGATGTTCTATTATTTTAGAAGGAATAAAATCATATACAAAAATGTGGAAGCCATCCATTCAATAACATAACGAATAAAATGTAAACAAAGATGAGCATAATTTCCGTGGCGCCCTATCTTTTGGTCTACTCATAAAATTATTCGTTTGATTGGAAATCAAATTTATGCAAATCAAATATAGGCATCGGGATCATCAAATAAAGATGCAAATTAATGAAACGGAATTGTGATGCAAATCAATCAAATGAGATTGTTTGACTTTTATATCGATTTTGAAGTTGTTAATTCAACATTCCTATCAAAGATACAATATACTTTAAATGCATATAGTTTTAATGTATAAATTTGAGTCTTTTATAATAATTTGAGGTTTGTTTAAATATATTTCTTGCGTTGCGTTTGACCATGATTCCAAAAATACCTAATATGTTGTAAAAATCCCAAATATACTTACTATATTTGTATCTAATTTAAAAAATGTTCATGCCATTTCAAATGTTAATAAACGTTGTTATCCTATTTGCGAAATTACTAATATATTCATCAAATTTCAGGGCAAGTTGAAAATTTTGAATGTTATAATTTACTACTACGTTAAATGTACGAGAGATCTAATTTTAGTCTTCTTCTATTTTATTTCATCTTTATTATTTTATACTAAGAGTGTAGTTGTTTACATATAAAACTTTCAAAACTAAAATTTTTCATTCTCCACAGCTACTATAATTATTGTTTCATTCTTTACTTTTTAATAATTTTTATGCAATAACTCATGCATTAACCTATTTATTTTAACTTCATTTTATTTACTTCTCACTATTATACATATCGGTCCACATTATTTTCTTCTATTTCAAAACTTTTACATAATTTTCTTTTACAGTTTTACGACTTCACAAACATACCCAAAGATATTTTGGACATTTATGAAAATATAATTAACATTTAAATAGAGTATCTTTAACTTACCACATGAACTCAAACAAAATTGACATTTTTGAGATTAAATAGAAATAGGGGTGTTAATAATTGGGTTGGACAGGTTAGAATTTAGTCTTAATCTGTTTATTAATCTATTTAAAAAACTTCAACCTTAACAGATTTAATAAATGGGTTAGCAGGTTGTTAACGAGTTATATATATACGCCACAAACAAGTCAAATCAAGTTCATTTAAAATTAAGTGTGTTATTTATAATTGTCATTGTAAATTATCATCATCAAAGGGATAAATAGCGTATCCAAATCTTCATCAGAAAAAGGGTATATATATTAGCACACTAGCATAAAAAAGGACAGTGAAATAGATAGAGACTGCAAAGAGGAGAAAAACAATAAAAAAGATGAAACAATTAGAGATGGAGGGAAGGAAAAAGAAAGATGGAAAGGGAGAAGAGAGAGTGAGATAGAGAGCACAAGTAGCAGTAAGGACGACGATGGTAGCGTCGCAACATACTAATAAGAAAGACATTGTAGAGTCGTAGATGAAGGGATGAAAATAAAAAAATTGAAATGAGAGAAATAAATTTCAAGTTTAAAAATTAGACAACCATTCCTAACCAGTTGCAAACGAGTTGCATATTAAATAAGTTAAATTGGTTACTAAATGAGTGATAGATTGCAAAATCTCAACCTTAACCCATTTATTTTTATTTATTTAAATAGTTAAATGAGTTGATAAATCATAAACAGTTTATTCAAAAATCATGTCCTCAAATAATTTATAAAAGATTTGGATGGGTAGGTTAACGGATTAATTATAACCATGAACACCCCTAAATACAATATAGTAGATATATTTGGTTTTTTTGAAACTTAATATATTTAGATTAAGGTCAAAATGTAGTGGATATATTTAAGAAAAATCTTATAAATTTTGATAATTTGATGCATCATTGAAAAATATAAAATTGGTATAATTCAAAACCAAAATAATAGAAAATTTAAGGTTTAATTCGATCACACGTTGGAAATTTTAGGTGTGTTTGGAAAATGATAAATTTTTAATAAAAAATTTTAATATATAAGTTTTTGAAATATAAGAAAATAATATAATATAATAGAGATAATAATGAAAAATAAAAAGAAAAAACTAAAATAGATAAGTTAGTTGTATGAATAACTATGTAAAAATGATTGAAAATAGAACAGTTATATGTAAATATAAGAAAAAATAATTAAAATACAACATGGAGGGTGAAAAGTTCTAATTTTAAGAGTTTCCTTCGTAGCCAAACATACACTCGATCCATAATTTTGGTCCGAAAACAGAACTCCAACCTGACCTGAATCCAACATATAGAATTGGAATTAGGGTTTGGGCCGAATCCAAGATAAAGAATTAGAATTGGTTTCAATAGAACCTGAGACGATCCGGACTCGAGATAATTCGCATCGCCGTGTATGTCGACGTAGCGCAAGTTAGTCGTCGGTAAGTCGCAGGCCATATTAAGAGAGCCGCAGAACAGAAGCAAGCAGCATGGGAGGAGTCGGTGAGGATCATCTCCGTGACTACCTTGTTGGGTCTCTCCCAACGTTATTTTACATCCCTGACTTCATTACAGATTATGATGAGGCCAACCTCCTCAATCAGGTAAAAATAATCCCCCCATGCTTCTGGATGTTGTCGCTTCTTTTTCATTTTTTTTAGCTAAACATCACGAGGATCTCTTTCTTTGCTTAGATTTACCGAGCGCCAATCTCTAAGTGGAAATCTTTGAAGAACAGGCGATTACAGAATTGGGGTATGTTGGCTTTAGTTTTACCTTCTTCTGCCCCACTTTCTTCTTATGTTAGTACCTTTCAATCGTGTTTTTGGTTTGTGAATAAACCATTGCTTCTTTTCAGTATTTATCTTTCACATTTCCCTGTTTGCTGAAGGAAAAGGGATTTTTTTTTCCGGACTACTCTAAATGGGTATCTTCTGATGTGCTTCTTCTTCTTCTTTTTTTCAATCGGCAGGGGGAGTGGTGCATGAAAAGGGCCTTCTTCCACAGGACTGTAAGTGAACAGAATCCATTCTTTTTACCATCCATAGGTTCTATTGTTGTCCATCAGATTTTTCTTTCTTCATTTTTTTTTTGTTCAAGAGCTGAGTTTTCTACTACTCTCAAGTGGGAAAACTTCTGAAGCAGATATGAATGGCCCAAAGTGCTACCTATTCTTTCAAATCGTATGACATACCACTGAAATGAATATGTGGATTTATTCTGGAACTAGGTGGATGACATACCCCGATATGCACCCATTTCTCACTAAATGCCAAGAACCTACCTTTGTAGTTTCAAATTAGAAAGGATATCTCCGACATGCAGTTTTATTAAGATCTCAGATGATTAGCCTTGCCGTTCTGTTTGTTGAATGAAATGAAACCCACTGTTAAGTGAAATTTCCGGAATACATAATGGTGGCTAATGGGAGCATTATCCCACCACGAAGAATGGGAGGCTATTTTGGAAGTGGTTATTTTTAGGTTGAGTTTTTTAAATGGCCTAATTTTCCACAGAAATCTGCATGGTTGCAACCTTTCTTAGGGATCTGCTTCTTGCGCCGCTTCGAAAATGGCAATTAGCAATGAAGCTTACCAAAACGATTAATATAGAATTGGTTGGCAATAAATTAGGAATGAAAATGTTTACAAACTAAGTATAAAATCATTGCTAGATTTTATTGCTCTAATGCGGCAGTGGTAAATCTACCCATTCATTGACTTTGACAGAAAACATTTCTGCTATAAGAAATTGGATTGATGCACGCCTAAGGTTTAAGGGAAAATAAAACTATAAAAGTGATCGTTTATGAAATTTAGCGATGAAAACCTTTGCAAAACTAGCTTCTAGCAATGGCAAAGTTTATTGTTAGACATGACTTTTTCAATGATTTTTTGATAAAAGTATCTTTATTGAGCAATTAATTGTGTTTTCACTTTTAGTGACAAAATTTAATTTGTTGCTAAATGTAAACTTTTGCAACCAAAAAAAATCATTTCAAAAAGTGACCTTTTATGATGAAAATTCTTTCACTGGTAAGTACACTCTACTAACGTCAAAGTTTAGTGTGTTTGATAGGACGGAAAAGATTTTTTCCTTTTTCATTTCATCCCTTTCAATATATTTATCATCATCATGATCTGTTTCCCACCATGTGAGGACAGCTTAATATATTCATTATCCCTCTTGATTTTTTGCGATGCTTAATTACCAAATAATTTTACTTTTCCTGTTTAATATATATTATTTTAGTCATCATCCCTCATTTTTTCAGGCAAAAACCTATCTTTTTCAAAAAGGAAAAAGAAAAAAAAATCTTCATTTGCTTTATTACTGAACATTGCCCCACATCATCTTCCATCATTTCTCTCATTCCTTTTCTCATTTCTCTAACTGGAGTCTTATTTCTGTTACATCTAAACTTCTAAGAACATTTAGGCATCATGATATTACAGAAAATTCAGTGAATTTTAGTCATCCTAAAATATTTTTGCAACTAAAATTTTACATGTAGTAATGGAAATGTCCATTGTTAAAAAGTATTTTATTATAGCATGCAAATGTTTTGAACTCATTACTGTATCAAATAAGGCAATATAAATTCGTGATAAATAATGATGAGTTGACTCCTGAAAGTGAGCATTGATTTCTTCACCCTAAGCCAGCAACAGATTTCGAAAGATAGAAAATCGTGGCAGAAATGAGTGAAATGACCATCAACAAGACCCATGAGACTTGTTTTCACCAATGCCCATGTTGCGTGCCTTAAGCAGCAATAGTAAGAAGTGGTAATCATATTTTTCCTCAACAATGCCTAAATTCTTGAGAGCCCACTGGCAGAGCCATTATGGAGGCCAAAATTCTGAAATCCTCCTTGCTATTTAATTTTTAATGCAAAAACATCAATGAGAAAGACAAAAATTCTAGTCAACATGAGCATCAGGGTGCTTAGTACGTAGATGTAACAAGCTCACCCTTAATGTCTTCCTGGGGACTTTTTAACTGGGTCTGAGATTTATCTTCTGACAGCAGAACTATGGAAAAGCTCCTAACCCTTCTACTTTGGGCAAGTCCCAGACTCTCTTAGGGACAGCTATGGAGGTAGCTAAACAATCACTGCTTGATGTAGAAGCTGTGAGCAAGAGTTTGTGCCATGAATGATGGAAATGGAATTGAAACAAGATAGCGCAATTTTACTGAATCATTGTAGGCTGTACAAATGACGGGATGGAAAAATAACTTTTATCAGAAATGGACAATGCAAATTTATCCTGACACCTATATAGCAGCTACCACAGGGAAGCTCAAACCTCCATGTCTGTCAATTTGGCATGACAAATCGAGTGATCTAGACTGGAGGGCTGGATCATATAGCTGGCCATAAAATTTGCAATGAAGATCTGATGATGTTGATATGACAGCAAAATCAGGGCTCAACAGGGCACGCCTCTTTATTTTTCTGCAATAGACAATATTTTCATACTGCTAGATTGAAGTCGATGCTGTCTGTTAATTGTTCTATTCATTTTGACCTGTGCAGTGCCAACTTGGCTGACAAAGATTACCCAAAAGATATGCGAAAGAACAGGGTTGTTTCCCTCACCAATCAATCATGTTCTCATCAATGAGTACCTGCCTGATCAAGGCATAATGGTATGTACTCAGTTGCACAGAAGTGATCATTTGTATACCCATTAATGATTATTTTTGTAGTACCCCTGGAGGTGAGGATCGAGTGGCAGACTTGCATTAAACAGGCCCTCACCATAAATATAAGTTGGTTCATATAGCAGATGTGATACATTAGCATATTAGACTACCTGTCTATTGTCAAGTTGCAAATTACCCACCTCATGTCTGGATCAACCAGATAGAATTCTTGGTGATCCCTTGGTCCATCTGTTGGATGTTTCTGATCTCATGAACCCAAGGCAATACAGTTGGATTTTGCTTTATGAGGTATTTGCTAGATAGGTGACATATTTTTTACTGTTTCATTCAGCCACATCAAGATGGACCTGCCTATTTTCCTGTTGTAGCTATTCTCTCCCTTGGATCACCTGCTGTGATGAATTTCACTCCGCATCTGAGATTGAAGGAATGTATTAACAGCACAAAAAATGTTGTTGAGAATTCTGCTTCTGATAAAGGGGCAGTGGAGATTGGGTCTGAAGAGCAGCCTAAGGATGAAAACCACAATTCATTAAAAGTAAATGATCATGTATCTGCGCTATTGATGCCTCGCAGTTTGTTGATATTCAAAGACACAGCATACTCAGGTTAGTTATGATTCTTCGTTCCTTCCGTGGTGTTTGCTGCCTTTGTTCTTAATATGTTGGCCTAATTTTCTCACATATTGTCATGATTTTCCAGACTACTTGCACGGCATAGAGGACAGCAATATTCATAGTTTAAATGGGGTAAGATGGCTGTGCAAGGTCATTTTTTTAATCACCTGTATTTGCACTTGTGCTTATCATCAAGGTGAATGCTTTAGGGCATATGAATTCCATATCACTTTCTCGTGGGGGGTTGATATGTGGAGTGATGAGGTTGGAAGAACTTAACCACCCACTTCCGATTTTGGCTTGTGCTGGAATCAATTCTTCTGAAGTACTATACTTCCAAGGGATTTTTGCAAATATGCCCACAAGATTTGACCAATATTGCATCCGAGTTCTTAACTTTGCCAAATTTGCAAATATGCCTACAAAGTTTACATAAAATTGCAATCGTGTTTATTTCGTTAGGATGCAGTTAGATTTTTTTATGTAAAATGACAATAACACCCTTAAGCTAAATTATATACTTTCAATTTTTGAAAATATTGTAAGCATTTTGGCAAAAAAAATCTAAAATAATAATACACGTGAAAATATATAAAATAATAAAATAGGAACTATATCTAAATATTTGAAAAAATTCCAAGTTTATCACTTGGGTTAAAGGGCATTATTGTCATTTTACATAAAAATCTAACAGCATATTAATAGAAGGGACAAGGTTGTAATTTCATGCAAACTTTATGGGCATATTTTCAAATTCGGTAAACTTAGGAACACAGATGCAATATCAGTCAAACCTTGTGGGTATACTTGCAAAAATCCCTATTTCTATCCAAATATTGGAAACTATTCCTCATTTCCTCTGATAGTTTGGCTTCTGAGGCGCCGTGACTTGCACATCAGGCATTTCAAAAATGTGTCTGCTCTGGAAAGCAGAGATGATTTTTTGGTGACATTTGAAAAATGCGTCTGATCTGGAGTGACAGGAACCATTTCTTGGTACACTAGATCAGCTACTCTTGCACACCATGCGTTTCTGATATAAACCTGATTTGGGACAGAGACTGTTTGTTCATACTCTCAATCAATGGTTTGCATTGTCTCTCAGGTGGTCAATACTGGGGAAGTTCTGAAACATAAGGAGCCAAGTTTTTTGAAGAGCTTGGAGGATGCTGTCAAAACCAAAATTACTGAAGAACACATTCATAGGACCAGCACTAGAGTATCATTGACATGTAGATTAGTATTAAAAGTCCAGAGAAACCTCTTTAAATTTTGAAATCATGTGCTCGCGAACCAATAATGATGTAAATCTTCCAATGAAAGAAAAGGCAATTTCAGTGTTTTATTCTTAGCTGTTGAATGCTGCGGATAATGGTGAGTTGTGTTCCGCTATTGTCCTGTTTGTTAGTTTGTTTCACATTCTTACTGCAACCTTCATGCGGATGAAGCAGCAGCTGTCATTTTTCTAAAAATCACGTATTAAAAATGATGAAAATTTCTCTTATGCCGGTAACATTTTCCTCTAATTCTTTATATGCTAATAATATTTCATAAATTCCTCATATACTAATAACATTTTACTATAAATTTCTCTCATGTCTATGCTGCCAATATAACCGTTATCTATCTTATTAAAAAGATAATTTTGCACATTTAAAATTTTCTAATTGAGGCCATTGAACATTAACATGACTCAATTGATAATAATAAATCATTAATATATCATATTAAATAATTTAAGAGACATATTAAGGTTAAATTATTTTATTTAAATTTTTTTTAAAAGGGTAAAATTATCTTTTCAATAAGATGGATAACAGTCGTGTTAACTTTGTATGTATAATACAAATTTTGAGTGAAACATTATATGTATAAAAAGAATTTGTGAAATGTTATAGATATATTAGGAATTAAATGCAAATGTTAGGGTATAAAAGAAAATTTCCCTTAAAAATTTATATAATATACATTTCTGAAAAAATTAATAATTATGTATGCACTCTCAAAAGATGCTACAATTTTATAGAATTAGGTTTCCACTGAAAGCAATTTCTGGTAATATAAAAGAAAATAGTAGTAAACAAAATAGTTTAGATTTAGAGATTGAATCATTGCCCTATTATAATGGGAAAGAACAAAAGTGGGGCATCATGTATAAATCGAACAGGGATGAGAACAATTCACAAACTATCCTTGCGTGACAATTTATGATTGTAAGATGGTATGACTACCTTACACAGGAACTGTTCAACAGGACATGGAGACAATTCACTACTGTAATCTGCCTTCATATCAATCAGTACACTTGTCATGTTTCGCCAATTGACCCCATTTTGGTGATCACACTATATTCAACTTTTTCATATACAATAGAGGAATTTCCAAATATACTCACGTATTTTATTTAAAAAATTTCTCTTACACCTATATATGTATTTTCAATATTCCTCTTATATTCATGAATGTTTTGTTCTAACGTCCGTCAGCTGTGCTTACATTCTCGTTTTTGTTTTATATATATATATATATATATATTTTATCTTTCTGAAACGCTCGGATTGCTCTCCACATCCTTCCATCCACCAATCGTCTTCTCCGTCGATCCACCAATCGAGCTCTGTTTCTGCTGCGATTGTGCTCTTCTACTAAATTACTGAATTACCCCGTTGGCATAACTTTCTACTCTAGCAGCCATGGGATCTCTCCTTCGATTTGGCTTCACGCTAGTGCCATCCCCAACCATCTGCCATGAAAGCTCCAGAACCGACGATCTTTACGTCTCTCCTTCGATTCCGGCAGCCAGTGCGCCACCAAAAACTCGATGCTGGCAGCATAGCATCCCTCCTAACTGGCAGAGGAAAATCCGCTGCAAATCCACCGTCACCTCCGACTCTTTCAACCGGCAAATCAAAGCCAATGCTGACCCGACAATCATTCGCATCCCAAAATCCCTAATCCAGTTCCTGTTTCGATCAAGGCCACTCTGCGGTTCAACCCCCACAGATCCACCCACCTCCGCAAATGATCGCAGAGTCATCTTGCTAAACGTTGTTGGACTGAGGAGAGAATGCTGCTGGACAATCATCAAGTTTGAGAAGCGGGCATCAATGAGCCTTGATCGCCGAATTTTTTGGTTGTCGAGTTTGGTGCTACCACTTGTGGCCTAAGATCGACGGCAACCATGGGGACGGAAGGGGAGCTTGGGTGAGGAAGACGATGGAACACGAAATCCAAAACTTGATTCCATCAACGCAAATTTGATGTGGCTATAGTCTTCTTCAACTCTAGATAAAAAAATAAAAATAAAAATAAAAATCCAACTTGATTTAGGACCACGACTCTCGAATTTGAAACGGCAGCCATAGCTTCCGAAGTTTGCCGAATGAGTTAGACAGATAGGGTTTGTTTGTTTATGATTAAAAAATATCAACTAAAACTTTTTAATCTAAAACTTTTCATTTTTCATAATTATTTTATTTTTTAATTATTTGTTCACATTTTTCTACACAAACTACCCTACTTTTCAATTATTTCTACACAACTATCCATACAACTAACCTATCTATTTTAACTTTATTCTCTTTACTCCTCATCATTACTCCTATTATATCATATCACTCTCTGTTGATTTGACAACTTCAACACCAAAAATTTTTTATCAAAAGTTTTACCTCCAACAAAACACACCCATAGTATGAGAATTCTACAATTATTAAAAATAAAAGATTCAAAAATCCAAACAATAAACAAAAGGTAACGTCATGAGTATGAAAGGAAATTTGAGTGAAACAGATGGTTACGTAAGAAATTTTCGAGAATCCACAGGTACAAGAGAAATTATGAACAAAATTCATAAGTATATTTGGAAATTCACATGCATAATAACTATCAAAAGTTGAGCTTAGTTGGAGCTTATAAAGAAGAAAACTCTCTTAGCACCAATCTCTTCATTCACATGACTCGGAACACCATACTTTGATTTGAACACTTCGTATTTTGCGAAGAAATAAAAAAATATATTTTAATCAAAGGGTGTATTTGGGAATGAATAAAAATGGTAGAGATAAAAAGTTGTCAAATGATATGATATGATAGGGATGATAATGAAGAATAAATAGGATAAAGTTGAAATAGATAGGTTTATTGTGTCGTCAGTTGTATAGAAATGATTGAAAAGTAAGGTAGTTGTATAGAAAAATGTGAAAAAATAATTAAAAAATAGAATAATTATAGATAGTGAAAAGTTTTAAATTGAAAAATTTTAACTTGACAACTTTTCGTTGTTAACAAACACACCCAAAGATTAATACAGGCAACAAAGTAAAAAATCATTTGAGTGGATTATCACTTATTTGAATTGTTTTATTATAAGTTATATTCAAACCTTCGGAGTGTTCATCTACCCTAAAACTTTTACTCCCATCTAATTTAACTTTTATTTTCTTAATTAGTATAATTTTTCAACAAAACGAAAATATGAAAAAAATAAAAAAGCCTCAATTCAGGCTCGGTGTATACAAACGTATTGAACACGCGTATGCACAAAAACTCCGATATAAATTTTGGTATTGGTTTTAGCCCGCGTATGCATCACTGCCCCTCCTTCTGGAGGAGGAGCTCTGCTAGCGAGCAGTCGTCATCGCAGGTTACTCCAGCTCTCTCCTCTCTCGGCCAACCTCACCAATAACCACAGCACACTGCGATGCCATTGAATCAGTTAGAGGAAGGCTATATTCAAGTAGCTCTTGCCCCTAACGAGGAATCGCCAGAAACGCTACCAAACACCGGCTTAGAATCGCTGGGGGCAGCGTTTTACCGGGCTTCTCCTCTGTTGTTTGTTCGCCGAGAGAAGAGAAAGCGGCTCCCGCTCAGATAAGATCAAGTAGTTCAGAGCCGCTAGGGCTTTCATCCGCCATTTATAAGCCCTTGTCCTGGCCCTTGCGGGGATTTGCATATGAGTCCCTCAAGTTTTCACATTTATACTTTGGGTGTGTTTGGCAATTGAAAAAAAATGTCAACTCAATCTAAAACTTTACTTTTTACAACTATCATATTTTTTAATTATTTTTTTACATTTTTCTATACAATTACCTTACTTTTCAATCATTTCTACACAACTATCCATACAACTAACCTATCTATTTTAACTTTATTCTCTTTAC
>JAXCLR010011228.1:0-33549 GCA_035584095.1 Annona squamosa | reverse complement strand
ATATATATGTATTTTAGAAAATAATATATATATTTTTGGAGGCCTTTAATATATATATTAGAAAATATAATATATATATATATATATTTTTTTGAGGCCTTTTATTATATATATGTTTTTTAGAAAACAATATATATATATTTGAAGGCCTCTTAATATATATATGTATTTTAGAAAATAATATATATTTTTTGGAAGATTTTAATATATATTATTCTTTTTTATTATAAAAAAGAAAATATTTAGCCCCGCGTATCGACTCAATCCACCACCTAGGCAGTATTTACTTGGGGAGTATGTAAAATAATATATATATATATATTGAAAGCACTTAAATATATATATGTATTTTAAAAATAATATATATTTTGGAGGCCTTTAATATATATATATATGTGTGTGTGTGTATTTTAGAAAATAATATATATTTTTGAAGGCTTCTTATATATATATATATATATATCAAAACACTCAAAGAAATTTTTAAAAAAATGAATGAGAACTCATGTTCTCTTTTGGGGTGGAGAGTTGAGAATGCGTGTCTCGGGGCTGTCTCCTCTTTATCCTGTATCGTCCTCTTTCTTCTTTCTTTTTGAGAAGCCAAAGGCAGCTATTTATAGAGTTGGGTGGCCGTGGTTTGGGCACCTAGTAATATCTACACAGAATTAAAGTTCAGCGACAACAACAGTTTTGCGCAAAATTTTGAAACGGTCTTGACGGGGTGTGATAACTCTTATTTTTGCGAGTTATCATGACCCATTTTAGACTTGGTTTGTGTGGTAGTTCGAGAGATTAGGCTTAGTTTGCATTCATTTAGTTTAATTTTCATCCACTTTGTATTTTAGGAGCATTATTTAGTTTTAAGGCATTTTTAGCATTATTTAGGCCTTTTTAGTTCATTTATTTAGGTTTTTCATCTTTTGCAGGAATGACGAGACATAGGAAGGCAAAGCGGACGAGTTGAATGCAAGCTGATGAAACTAGAGGCAGATGGATGGAGCCCAAGCTCCACCATGTGCCTTTGCCATTGTTCAACAAAAATTTAGTATACATGTGGCTTCTAGAGAGTTGGCGCCTAGGCACCACCCAGGGGCACCTAGGCACCAGGCATGATTAGCCATAAGGTGTCAAGAAGAAGCTCCAAACAAGAACAGTCCAAGGAGTTGGCACTTAGGCGCTAGCCAAGGGTGCCTAGGCGCTAGTGCATTAATTTCTAGGATTTGCAGAATGTGTCCAAGTTGCCCAACACATAGGAAGTTCGTGCCTAGGTGCCAATACACATCCGCATGCGAATAGTCTAGTGCGTAAGCTGTGCAAAAGGAAGATATAAATAGTTCCTAAAGGTTCGCGCGCGAAAGAGAGCAGAGAGGGGGAGCCTAGAGACGAATTGCTAAGCAGGAGAAAGGGAAAATCAAGATTAAAGCACAGATCTAAGAGAGGATTCAAGCCCCATTGGTGGAAATCACCGAAAAATAGTTTTCTCTTATTCTTTCCAATTATCTTTCTCTGCCTTCATGGGTACTTTTTATATGGATGTAATGGATGTTGAATTCATGTCTTTGAAATAAACCTTCATTAGATGGATAGTTAGGATGAATTGAATTCTAAACTGTATTGTTTTTTGGTTCTTAGAATATTCAGGAATGAATATGATTGTGTATGATTTACTTTTGCATGTGTGGATTTAATATTTTTTTACAAGATTAGCTACCTTGTAAGATAATTTAATTGCTTAATTTATCCTTAAAAGAGGAAAATCGTTGCCAGATCCATGTGCAAGGCATAGGTTTCTACCTTTGTGTAAGGAGAGTTGTTTAACGTATAGGGATATACCGTTAAAACCTATGTAATCATTATACAAGTTATGAACTTATCAATTTCACTTTATTTAATGACATGGGAACATAGCACTTAAATAGGGTGTAATTAGCTTTATATATTGTTAGAATATATATATAAAGATATATGAACTTAGGCTAGTAAATCTATATGCAATCTATTTAAAAAGAACCAGAGCAATATAGTTTAGAATCAAGGATTCTAATCTATCCATCTATCATCCCTGATCAGAAAACCCGTTTCTAGTATCCATTAGTCTCACATCTCTACTATGATTTCTCGTTGCAATCTTTAGTTTAGTTGAACCATAAAAACTCAGAATTTTCCATGCATCGAAAGAAGTTTAACTAATTAATAATTTCGGTTAACAATTCCTCGTAGGAACGATACTCTACTCACTCTTTATTACTTGATACAACACGTATACTTGCGTAAATAGCGAGCAATTCAATAGACTTATACGCAGCTCGTCAAGTTTTTGGTGCCGTTGTCGGGGAATTATTTAGCTAATAATTTTTAGTATTATTGCTTTCTTGTATAATTTTGTAGAATAGTTTATTTTCATAGTTTCTTTGAGTTTAGAATTTCTTTTTCTGCTAGTTCAATTTCATTGGTTTTTGCAGAGTCATCCCAAATTGAATGCGCCGAGGCAAAACCGAAAAGGAGATTGTTATTCCTTTTGATCCGAAACCTAAATGAACTTATTTGAGAAGGCATCGCAAGAGCAAGGAGGCTAGAAACTAACAGCATATGATGGAGCGCATTGAGAACCAGGATGAAAACGTTCAAGCAAATCAACCAAAAAACCAAATGATTGAGATCCCGAATCATCCACCTTAAGATGATTTGGACCAACCCATTTGGGATTTGATTGCGCTTAGTCAAAATGCTGTTTAGACTAGCATCGCACTTCCTCCGATCGGCACCAACAATTTTGAAATCAAACCAGTGATTTTCCAGATGCTCCAGTCTATTGGGCGGTTCAGAGGTTTAGCATCTGAAGACCTGCACCGCCATATGCGAAATTTTCTGCATATTATGAACACATTCAAGCAGAACGGAGTCTCCGACGAGGCAATGCGGCTTAAAACATTTATATTTTCTCTGCGTGATCGAGCTTCGGAGTGGCTAGACTCTTTACCACCGAACTCTATCAACACATGGAATGACTTGGCTCATAAATTTTTAAAAAAATACTTCTCGCCTGCCAAGTTAGACAAGCTGAGAATTGATATAGTATCGTTCAAGCAACACAGAGAGGAAACCCTATCAGAGGTGTGGGATTGCTTCAAAGACCTACTTCGAAAATGCCCGCATCATGGAATTCAACCGTGGGTCCAAATTCAGATATTCTATAATGATCTCCAAGATTCCACTAGTCACATAATGGATTCTTCATTGAACGGTTCTCTCCTACGGAAAAGTTATCGGGAATTATATGCCCTGCTCGAACACATGGCGGCCAATACTTATCAACTGCCATCTGATAGGAGCCGAGGTGGGGGTCTACTCCAACTGGACACACTTCATTGATAAAGGCCCACATCGATGCTTTATCTTAGCAAATCCAGAACTTATCCAGGCCAGCCAACATCAGTGCATTAGGGGCGTCTACACCACAGCAGTCGACAGCAGCAGACATTTGTACGTGGTGTGGTGAATTCGGCCATCCTAGTAATGAATGTGACTCCAACCCGGAGTCCATTAATTACAGGGGGAATTTCCAGAGAAACCCAGCGAATTAGTATGGAAACAACTACAACCCAGGCTGGAGGAATCATCCTAACTTCTCATGGAACAACCAGACGAGGCAGAATCAACCGCCTGGATTCTCGCAGCAACCGCCACAACAACAGCTTGCAAGAACAATGCAGTTCAATCCACTACCACGAGAAGAGAATAAATCTGATATGGAAAATCTCTTCATGTAGTTTATGCAATCCCAGATCACCACTAACAGGAACCTGGAAGCTCAAATAGGCCAACTGGCCTCAACCCTGAACAACTGACCTCAAGGTTCATTGCTGAGCGACACCGAGCAAAACCCAAAAGGAAAAGGCAAAGAACAGGTCCAAGTAGTCACATTGCATAGTGGAAAGCAGTTACTTGATGCAACTCCACCAGAATCGGTGACTAAATCCACTAATCCTCTGATTCAGCAGTCGCAGGAGCTAGGAGAATCAGTCGCAACCCAAAAGCAATTGAACGTTGAAATCATCACAAATCCAATGCCGCCTCCTCCATTTCCTCAGAGATTTGAAAAGCCTAAAAGGAGGGTCAGTTTAAGAAATTTCTTGAGATATTGAAGCAGCTGGATATTAATATACCTCTCATTGAAGCCTTGGAACAAATGCCGAGCTACGCCAAATTCATAAAAGACATGCTATCAAAGAAAAGACGGTTGATGGAATTCGAGACGGTGACGCTAATAGAGGAAACCAGTGCGAGGGTGCAGAGGAAACTGCCTCCTAAACTCAAGGACCCAGGGAGTTTCACCATTCCATGCACGATTGGAGACCAGTACTTTGGGAGAGCCCTATGTAACTTGGGAGCCAGCATTAACCTCATGCCCAAGTCCATTTTCAGAAAATTGGGCCTCGGGGAAGCTCGACCTACCACAGTGACGTTGCAACTAGTGGATCGATCCCTCACGTATCTAGACGGTATCATCAAAGATGTCCTTGTCATGGTAGACAAGTTCATCTTTCCTGCTAATTTTATTATCGTAGACTATGAAGAGGATCGAGATGTGCTAATTATTCTCGATCGGCCTTTTCTTACAACGGGCAATACGATAATCAATGTACGAGTCGGAGAATTAACCATGCAGGTGTAAAATGAAAAGGTTACATTCAACGTGCTCAAGTCGATACAAAGCCGAACGAATCCAAGGGTTTGCTTAAGAATTGATTTAGGCAATTTGAAAGTTCAAAAGTTTCCCAAGATTGGTATTGAAAAGGACACAGAGGAGACTGCAACTAAGGGCCGCAAATTATCTACCTATGTTAAAGACCGACTTGTTAGTTATGTCGGGTTCGAACAACTGACTGAGCTGTTGGAAAGTCAAGACATAGATATTAAAACCAATAATGGAATAGGGGAGTTTACATTTGATAGAACTAAAAATTTTCATGTCAAAAGAAACCTACCTCATCAGCCTGAAGATCAAATTTAGCATAATTTTATGGACCAATGGGCTAAGATCAGATCTGAACTTCTAGGTTGCATTTCGAATGGCCGAGAATTTGAAAACAGACTGAACAGCAGGAATGTCGGGCTGAGGACGTTAAGCTTAGCGCTAAATGGGAGATAACTCATTGATTAATTTTAGTTTGATTTGTATTTTTGTTTTTATTCTTAGTTTTTGGTTTTTATTTTCATCTTATATATATCTATATCGGTGCCTAGGCGCCGAACGGGGGCACCCTGGCACCATGATGAACTCCATAAAGAACACAGGCGCCTAGGCACCACATCTCGGTGCCCCAGCGTTGGGTCGTGGACAGCGCGACCCGTACGGAACTATAAAGCTCGGGTTAGGGTTCTAAACCCTAACCCAAGCACCGGCGCCGACCCTTCTTCCTCCTTTTTCATTTCCAACCATTTCAACTTTGATTTCAGGCAATTCCAACTCAAATCAAACTGTATTTCATCAAGGATTTGCCCTACCATTTCATCCATTCCAACCATTCCATTTTCTTTCCTTTTCTCTTTTGCTTAGATTCATTCAATCCATCTAAAACTCTAGTTTTTCTTCACCAAATCCTAGGCCTAACACCCACATTGAAGTTTCCATCACTTTCCCCTTGAATTGGGCTCCATTTTGAACCCCATTGTCATCGTTTCCCCGTCCAACGCCGGAAACTAGTTGACAGCAGGTTGGCGCCAGTGCAGTAACAAGGCAACTTCAAATTCTCAGGTGGAAGCTTTCTGTGGGTAACAACATCTCCAACTTTGAGATATTCTTTTTATTTTAAGGTTGCTTGATGAATGTTTGGGTGGAAGTTTGATTGGATTTGTTGATTGGATTGCGGATTAGAGATTGTTTTTGGTGGATTGTGTTGCATTAGTTGGTGCTTGAGTAGCCTGATTTGGATTGTTTGACAATGGGTGGATTGTTTGGCATTGGGTTGGTGATTGGGTTGTGGAGGCTAACATGTTGATTGCTTGTGGTGCATCGTTAGAGCTTGGCTTGATTGAGTATTGGACTTTGGATTGCCTAGTTGTGTTGAATCTTTGTTTGCAAGGGCCGTTTGAGACTGCTTGTATGCGACATGGCGTCATCATCCTCAGCTAAAAGAAAGAAAGTACAAGAGCTTGTCGAATTTGACGTCGACAGATTTGTGTTCGCTAAGGCTTTCAAGCGCTACATAGACGCGCTTCAGAAAAGACATTTGATTCCGGAGAGGAATCAAGATAGATGAGTTCTTCGACGCCCCACTGCTTAACTTGCATACTCGAGGCTGGCAATAGTTCGTAGCACAACTCCCACCCGTATTACTCCCATGGTCAAGGAGTTCTATGCTAACAAGGCATTAGAAAATAGTTTTAAAAAGGGGGTGGTTGACCTAAGATGAGTAATCGGGACTTGGCATCGACAAATGGCAAGGTTCGCATAAAAAAACAAAGGAAAATCACAGCAACAATGCTTTAAAAATGAAAATTCTCCATAAATACCTTGAAATATGATGAGGGAAGCCAAAAAAAATAGATCTCCAGATATCCTAAAATATGGTAAGGAAAATTTTTGCAATAAGCTTGGAGAGAAAAAGAATGTGTAGTTGTTAGAAATTGAATTCAGTGACTTGATACCATTTGCTGTAACTAGTATATTTAGTTTAATCCTTGATTTGCTTATGTTCATTAATTTTCTAACCAGTTTTCTGATCGAATGAAAGATTAACGTGTTGAAATATGACTTTGCACTATGGAATCTTAACATCCACATGTAACTTAGTTTGAAAAGGAAAACGCATGCCTTGTTTGTATAATGAAGAATTTTTCAAGTTGAATTAGTCTTGACCTTGTGAAATGGTTAAGTGGATTAATCAATGTATAACAGGAAGCAAACGGAGTTGACAGAGTCTGTAGGCATTAATTAATTAATTCATTCATTCATTCATACTGTTTGCATGTGTTACTTGAGGACTAGCAACATTTAAGTTTGGGGGTGTGATAACTCGTATTTTTGCAAGTTATCATGACCCATTTCAAACTTGTTTGTGCATTAGTTCGAGAGATTAGGCTTAGTTTGCATTCATTTAGTTTATTTTTCATCCGCTTTGCATTTTAGGAATATTATTTAGTTTTTAGGCATTTTTAGTTCATTTATTTAGTTTTCCATCTTTTGCAGAAAGGACGGGACATATGAAGGCAAAGCGGATGAGTTGAATGCAAGCTGAGGCAACTAGAGGCAAATGGATGGTGCCCAGGCACCGCTCTATGTGCCTTTGCCATTTTTCAGCAAAAATTCAGTATACATGTGGCTTCTAAAGAGTTAGCACCTAGACGCCAGGCATGATCAGCCACAAGGTGTTAAGAAGAAGCTCCAAGTAAGAACAGTCCAGGGAGTTGGCATCTAGGCACCAGTGCATGAATTTCTATGGTTTGCAAAATGTGTCTAAGTTGCCCAGCACACAGAGAGTTGCCGCTTAGGCGCCAGCTAGGGGTGCCTAGGTGCCAATACGCATCCGTACACGAATATTCCAGTGCATAAGCTATGCAAAAAGAAGATATAAATAGGTCCTAGGGGTTCGCGCAAGAAAGAGAGGAGAGAGGGGGAGCCCAGAAACGAATTGCTAAGTAGGAGAAAGGGGAAATCAAGATTAAAGCACAGATTGAAGAGAGGATTCAAGCCCCATTGGTGGAAACTGCCAAAAAATAGTTTTCTCT
Organism: Annona squamosa; assembly: GCA_035584095.1. NCBI lineage: Eukaryota > Viridiplantae > Streptophyta > Magnoliopsida > Magnoliales > Annonaceae > Annona > Annona squamosa. The sequence goes on along the minus strand of JAXCLR010011228.1, from coordinate 25,818 downwards.
TATTCTTTCCAATTATCTTTCTCTGCCTTTATGGATACTTTTTATATGGATGTAATGGATGTTGAATTCATATCTTTGAACTAAACCTCCATTAGATAGATAGTTAGGATAAATCGAATTCTAAACTGTATTATTTTTTGGTTCTTAGAATATTCAGGAATGAATAGTTAATTTTATATATGATTGTGTATGATTTACCTTTGCATGTGTGGATTTAATACTTTTTACAAGATTAGCTACCTTGTAAGATGATTTAATTGCTTGATTTATCCTTAGAAGAGGAAGGTCGTTGCTAGATCCATGTACATGGCATAGGTTTCTACCTTTGTGTAAGGAGAGTTGTTTAATGGATAGGGATATACCGTTAAACCCTGTGTAGTCATTATAAGTTATGAACTTATCAATTTCACTTTATTTAATGGCATGGGAACATAGCACTTAAATAGGGTGTAATTAGCTTTATATACTGTTAGAAGACATATATAAAGATATATGAACTTGGGCTAGTAAATTCATATGTAATCTAATTAAAAAGAACCAGAGCAATATAGTTTAGATTCAAGGATTCTGATCTATCCATCTGCCATCCCTGATCAGAAAACCCATTTCTAGTATCCAGTAGTCTCACATCTCTACTCTGATTTCTCGTTGCAATCGTTAGTTTAGTTGAACCATAAAAACTCAAAATTTTTCACCCATCGAAAGTAGTTTAACTAATTAATAATTTCGATTAACAATTCCTCATGGGAAAGATACTCCACTCACTTTTTATTACTTGACACGGCATGTATACTCACGTAAATAGAGAGCAATTTAATAGACTTATACGCAGCTCGTCAAGGTGTAATTCCGTAGCTACGCAACTTATATGCAATAGTTCCGCAGTAGTAGAGTCTTTGGGAGGCAAGAAATGGTTTTTCGTGTAACGTCTACGCGGCTAACAAGAACAACTCCATTAACCAATTCCCTACATATGCGGAAAGTTTCTTCTCCAACCACTTTCATAGAGACACCATCTGCAAAGCCTCCAACTTGCTCCAGCATCATCCTCTGCCCATGATATAAAGACAGAGCCATTGCATTTGCATCAAAGGGCTCTACTCCGATGACTTTTACCTCTGGTTGAACTCTCTTTACATAAGCAGCAATGCCTACTATTAATCCACCAGCTACTCTTCTTTGAACTCGTCTTCCAAATTGCTAATTTCAACAGACCTCGTCGACTTTGCAGCTCCATGAAATTTCTTCATGAATCTTTCTAGACCCATTTCTCCCATGTGAAAAGGTTGAGTTTCTTCACCCTTTCCACCAAATCCTTGCTCATGCAGACCAGAAATTTTATCCAAAAAAAGATGATTTTCGGTCCACATTTCATGATTATTGGATTGGTTCATTAACGTCTCTATTGCCATGGAATCTGTGTGCCTACAATGCTGAAATGTTGCATCTGCTTGATTGAACTGTGGGAAATACTCCAAAGACTCCAACTGAGGTAGCAAGGGTCGATGTTGCAGCCTCGCGCACTCATATACTACCTCCATCTTCGATGGTAGATAATAGCTTCCATTAACCTGGAACTTTGGATCAGCGGGACCCAGAAGATCTTTAACTAGATATTTCATCCATGCTCTATCATTTTGTGTGTTGGCATCAAATAAGGCCGCTTGAATGTTGATGTTATCTCCTGGGCATGTCTCTAATTACAAGGATATCCCCCTGTTGTCCACCCTTCCTCTACTAATCCCACTATAAGAGAGATTAGCAGCAGATGAATGCCCATACGACATCCAATTACCATGGACAACGTCATTCATTCCAACCCTAAATGGGTTTGGGTCCTTAAGGCTGGCCAAGCTTTTCTTGAACACACGACAAAGAGCATAAGCATCCTGCAGGCCAGAAGCCATCTCCATTCTTTCTCATCAAGCCGATACTCGTGCATCACCCAGTCTGTTCAGGTGCCGTGAGGGGCCCACCCTTTGTAATAGACCAAGATCTTCTTAATCCCCACTGCACTCATTTGCAACTTCACATTTTGATCTTTGCCTATGGCCTTCCAATACTCGCCTCTAGTCGCCCGGTTCATCTTGGACCCATTCAAGTATTTTCAATCTCTGGGGCTGAAGAAAAACCACTTCAGATCTTTACTCAATAGGAACGACTTCTCTGGTAAATCCCAAGGATCACATTTATAGAGGTCAACTTCAGGGATAATCTCCAACTCAATTGGTTGGCCGTTGATCTTTCTCTTGAGGTATTCGTCACTGGGATGGAAACTGAAGCCAAGAGGCAATGCCACTGGTGCCATTTTTTACGTAATTTACACACATTCACGTAAGCTAGCTAGCAATAAGTAACTCTTCTAATGAATTAGCTCCAACCTCAGGTATATAAAGTCGTAGATATGAGACAGCCCTTGTGTATTAAAAAAATAATAATACTAATCAGCAGGACTGGCCTCGATGATTTCCTACTCTACTCTCCCTAAGTAATGTACAAAAAGCAATTGCCAGCAGACCAGAATGATACTGTGTGAACCCCTTAAAAACCACTGTGCTATGCAAAGAAATATACATCCCCTCGACAGATTGAGCAATACTGGGCTGCAACAGAAATTTCATCAATACTTCAATGCCTTTCTCCTCTACAAACAATCTGAAGGCTTCAGAGTTCTCCATAATTCGGTGAACAAGAACCATTACATGAAAATGCATAATTGAGCAAACCGCTCATCACTAATCCCACTAGTAGTTGAGTCCTCATACGCCAGCCATAAAAAAAACCACAAGTTTTTTTCTTGCATGTTCTAGTTGAAGCTGAGACCAAACAAAATCTCAGTAGCATGCTTCTCAACGGTTGAGACCCCCTTTTTTATTAAAAAACTTGTCTATATGTGATAATCTTTTTAGCCATTTGCAATTTTTTTCTTTTTTCTCACTCTTTTTTTCCATCAATTTTCCTTTTGTTGTAAATTTTTTCCCTTTTCTTCTTTTCTTCTTTTTTTACGCATGAAAAATCATATAATTTCATAAACTAAAATCAATCATATTATCGTAGTTGACCTATGGTTCAAAATATACCTCATCACTCGTGAGTAGGGCAATCTCCTCATCGTCATTTTAAGAGGACGAGCTATAGTCGTCTAAAGCTTGTGCGGTTTTTAAGGCAATAGCTCTTTTGCCTTTGTGTTGCTCCTCATTTCTTCTCTTTATTAACTCATGTGACATGAGCGAGTTTATAAGATCCTCTTGCCGTAGTATGTTGAGGTCCTTTGCTTCCTTAATGGTTGTGATCTTTGGAGTCCAAGATTCAGGTGGTGCTCTTAAGATTTTCATTACTTGTTCAGATTCAGAAATAGCTTTTTCAAGACCTTTCGAGACGTTAGTAATTTTAGAAAATCTAGCAAATATTTCAAAATATTTTCAGTTTCAAGCATTTTAAAACTTTATAACTCTCTAATTAAAATATTTCTTCTTGTCCCTTAGACTTGAAAAGTTGCCTCATAAATAGAAATAAGAGTGTCCCATATTTCTTTAGTGGTTTAGCATGAGGATACTCTATCATACTCGGATATCGTTAATGCACAAAAGAGGGAGTTCATGGCCTTTGCGTTGCTTTTAACGGTTCTTACTTCCTCTTCGGACCATGTGGAGGCTCTTCATCAATAGGCAACACAACACTATCTTGGATAGCAATCCAAGAATCAATATTCGTAGTCATGATCAATTGTTTCATTCTTAATTTTCAATGACCAAAGTTAGTCCCATCAAATAGGGGCAGTCTTGTGAAAGATTGGCGCTCGGCAAATGCAAGGGTGGAAGTTGATTGGGATGATATTTCAAAAGATTTCTTTGGTTCAAACTCAAAGGCTACTCTCATACCACTTGTCGGTCCCAAGTTTGTGGCTATTACCTAAGAGGAGATGGGTGAATTAGGTATTTTAAAATTTTTCACTCAAACAGAAATTTTCTCTAGTTTAATTCAATCCCCTTAATAAAACAAATGAACAATAGGAAGAGTAGTAAAGCAATAAAATCAGAAATATAAATCACTATAATTGGCAAAGATTTTATAGTGGTTCGGGCAACCTCCCCTACTCTACTCTTCCAAGCTCACACCCTTTGTGACTTGGGTTCCACTATATATTATCAAACACAACTAGAGCAACAACTCTCTTCTAGATTTCAGCTCTAGGGGGCGTGTGCAAATCACAGCACAAGTAGGTGATGAGTCTTACTCAAGTCACAACGCTACTCTACTATTACTTGGTTCGAAACACCTATATCAAACTAAGTATTAAATATAAATAATGAATCAAATAAAGAAATCTATACTTTATAGTGGTTCGGGCAACCTCCCCTACTCCACTCTTCAAAGTTCACATCCTTTGTGACTTGGGTTCCACTATGTATTATCAAACACAACTAGAGCAACAGCTCTATTCTAGATTTCATCTCTAGGGGGCATGTACAAATCACAGCACAAGTAGGTGACGAGTCTTACTCAAGTCACAACGCTACTTTGCTATTACTTGGTTCGAAACACCTATATCAAACCAAGTATTAAATATAAATAATGAATCAAATAAAGAAATCTATACTTTACAGATTGTGTAAGCAAGTTTCAGCTCATGGAAGAACTTGTAGAAGAGATGATTTGATCAACTTTAAAATATGCAGCAAGTTGGGGTGTAATTCTTCACTTGAAATTTGTGTTGATCACTTAATGCTTGAGAGGATGGTAATTGAATCTCAATTAATGTTTTCTCTAACCTCTAGCACATTCACTTGAATGCATATTTATAATGGTGGAGTAAATTCAAACATTTGGAGGTAGGTGACGTGCATTTAATGCGCCAACGTTCGAATTTTTTCGACCGTTGTGACCCAAGTCGCAGATGAAGTCGACTTCATGTGCGACTTCACCCAAGTCATATATTGGAGTTGACTTGGGGTGCGACTTTGGTTCCTAGTAAATACTTCAAGTTCCACATCAGATCAACTTGATCCTGGACTTGACCCAAGTCGCAGGTGAAGTCCACTTCGGGTGCGACTTCACTTTCTGTATTTAATTAATGAGCTTGAATTTCTTTTGGAACTTGCTTGCTTGTCATTTATCTTGTATTTGTTCTTCTACTGAATGCTCAATCTTGAAACATTGTTATATTCAATTACTCTTGGAAATTTTGTCTTCATTTCTTGGATTTAGGATACTTCAATATTCAATCCATAGAAGTAGCCAAATGATTTTTTTCTTGAGTAGAATATAATCTTGAATAATTTTATCATGTAGAATTGCTTGTCTAGACTATATTCATCTTCAATTTGACTCAAGTCGGATATCTGGGTTGACTTGAGGATCAACTTCACTTCAAGTCGTATGTGGAGTGACCTAATGGTGCGACTTCACTCAAGTCGCATATAGAGTCAACTTTGGGTGCGACTTCACCAGTCTTGGATTCGAATTTCAATGCTAGAAGTGTTGAGCATCTGAAGTCGATGGTGGAGTCGACTTGAGTCTGCAACTTCACCGAAGTCGCAACTAGAGTCGACTTGGACTTGCGACTTCACCAGTCTTGGATCCCATTTTCAACACTGGAAGGTTTGAGTACTTGAAGTCGATAGTGGAGTCGACTTGGGTCTATGACTTCACTCAAATCGCAAATGGAGTTGACTTGGCTGTGTGACTTCACCTTTCTTGGATCACAATTCAGCAGTGGAAAGTTCTACTTCTTTTCAAGTCGATTTGAGGTTGACTTAGGTATCGACTTGACTGAAGTCGATAGCTGAGTCGACTTGGTTTTGCAACTTGATCTATCAGATTCTGATTTTTAATTTTCTATCCATTAAATAGTTTCCACAAAACATATTAGTACTAAAAACTTACTCAAATTGATTTGTTAATAATCAAAACATAGATTATGCTTAATTTACCATTGATTCCAATACTATATTGTGAGGTGTTGGAGATTCTGGCAAATGCCTGTAGGGTGGCGCCTAGGCACCAGCCTACTTGCCTCTCTACTTGACTCTATTCTGCAATTGACTCACTCGCCTGCCTGTAATTGTCCATTCTTCCCACAAAAAATTAATAAACTAAGTAAATGAACTAAAAATGCGTAATTTATGCAAAGAATGTATAAAAACCATGTAATGCTCCTAAAATGCAAAGTGAGTGAAAATTAAACTAAATAGATGCAAACCAACCATAATCTCTTAGACTAACATACAAAAATAGTCTTAAATGGGTCATGATAACTTGCATTTTCACGAGTTATCACACCCCAAAACTTAAATGTTGTTAGTCCTTGATCAACACATGCAAACATAATGAATGAATGAATTTGGACTCTATCAACTCAACCTGATTTCCATTATTCTTCTAACAATCACATCTCTCTATTTAATAAGATCAAGAATAATTTTAACTTGAAAAATCATCCATCCCTCAAAATAGGACATGCATTTTCATTTTTCATTCTCGAACCAAGTTACATGTGATAGCATTTCTAGTACAGAGTAATAATTCCATCATGCTAATCTTTCTCTTGATCAAAAGAAACTTGGTTAGAAAATCAATACAAAACAGGTGAACCAAGGTTTAAGCAGAATTTACTGGTCAAAGAACATGATAATAATTCACTGGATTTCATTTTGCCTAACTGCACATTCTTCCCCCCAAACTGATTGCAAGACTGTCCTCACCATATTTCAGGATATCTGGAGATCTATTTTTGTTTTTTTGCTTGATTTTTTTGGGCTCCCCTCACCATATTTCAGGGTATTTGGAGAGAGTTTCATTTTAAAAGCATTATTATTGTAATTTTCCTTTATTTTTTTATGCGAACCTTGATATTTATGATGTCAAGTCCCGGTTACTCAACTTAGGTCAATCACCCACTTTTTATTATTCTGATAACTTGGTAGGGACACTGAACATGTAATAAAAATTTTTGTGAAGTATTACCATTTTTGAACCCATTAATTCCCTTAAAGCTTCCAGATGAGCGAAGTCAACTTCGAGGCTTAGTTTCGGCTGCCCTGCGCCTACAAGAGGCTGGGGTGCCCCTTCCCTCTCATTTCTCTCTCACCTCATCTCAAAATCACTCTCTCTCTCTTTCTCACTTTCCATACTCAAGTTCTCTTAAGAGAATTTCCATTTCCATTTGCAATATCAAATCTCATTACCTTAAAACCCATGGCACCTAAAGTTATTTTCAAACCTAGTAAACTATTTTTAGACCATCCCAATCACAAACCGGGGGAAGATGTGACATGTAGGCAACGAACTCAATCCAAGAGAGTTTGAGAGGAGGCCACAACATCTACGAGGCAATGCGTTTGGTTTCAAGTAGGTAACCCCTCTACTTTAGCTCCTAGAGAAGAGGAGATTAAGGAATCTAATAGTAGCTCTGAAATGGAAGTAAGAAGGAAAGAGACCCCCACTCAATGGGGCCAAGTCCTAACGATGCCTACAGACTACTTCCGGATACAACACCAGCATAGCCGATTGTATAAGCACTTTTACGAGAGAAAAATTTTTGTGCCTAAAATTATAGATTTCAAGTTTCTGCAGGAGTATAAATTCGAGATAAAAGAATTACTGAATTTTCAAGGGTGGACTGGATTGCCGAAAGAGAATGATAAGATACATCCTGATTTAATCAAACTGTTTAACTATCTATGGGATCAGGAATATCTCAACACATATGTCAAAGAGGTTGAGATAAATTTGGGACTTGTACGAGGAATCTGAAGGAGAAATGCCATAAGCAAAGTTGCCAGCATTCTAGGCATGCCAGAGGAAAATCAGTCTATTCCCGAAGGCCTATCCCTCACATAAATGTACAATCAACTCAAAAATAGCAACAAGCATCATCCCGGGATCAAGTTCCTACATTACATGGATCTGTCCCGAAGGTTGCGAGTTCTCATATTATTAATTGCTCATTGTATCCATCCAAAGGGCGGCGGCCAAAATCAATTGAATCCATAGGAAGTTAAAATCCTGTGGAAAGTTGCTAATAGGGTTAAAGTCAGTCTTCCTAGACTATTTTTGGAGGCCCTTGAACTCAAGAAGGAGAATCCACGAGGAGTTTTGTCATATGAAATGCGGATCACCAAAGTCATGGGATATTAAAATATTGATTTGGATGGCGAACCCTTTGAAGTACCAAAACCAACAAACGCCATCAACGGGGCCTTCCTAACCCGCATGAAAATTGATTTGGAGGCTTTTAGAGCCGAATGGCTACGCGAAAGGATGGGGAATGATTTGCAAGACCCTTCAACACAGCCGAAAGCTGAGGGTGCTCATCTTGAGGGGGAGGAATTGCCCCAACACAAGCCTATCTCGTCTCCACCTCCGGCACCTCCCGCTCTCGCATCACCGCAATCTCATGGATCATGCTCACCCTATGGATCATGGGCTACGAACCATTTTGCCCACTCCCCAGATTGACAATCTTCCTCCAAGGAAATTTTGGACTACCTACAACAAATGGAGACTAGAATAACACAGAAATTGGGTGACATCAAAATTGTCTTGATGAAAACGCATGAGTGCCAGGACAAATTGGATCAGGAGTTGACCGAATCAAGTATCAACTCGCTTCGGGCAGTCGCTATGGCCGTCCAATTCCGAGTCTTCCTGATTTCGATCCGTACTAGGGCGAGTCAGTGAGAGCTGAACCCACCGTTCAAGCTCCTTCTTCCCCATTTTCATCAACCTATACTCGACCCATTCCTCCAGCTTTTCCCACTACCTATCCAATATCGACTTTCTAGTTCCATAAATTTTGATTCCCTAATATCCCATTTTGATGCCTTGACAAAAAGGGGGAGAGTGAATAGGACTTAGAATTTTATTTTCGGATTGGTAGCATATAATTTTTGAACCATTTTTTGTATGAATTACATGAACTTAAATGATATGAACTTTTTTTTCTTTGCAAGTTGAGGATTTGGATTGAATATGCTTACCTCATATGAAATGTTGTGTCATTTTTGTGTAACCAGTATAATATGTCAACTCAAAATGTTAACTGGCACAAAACATATCAAAATGCAAGGATTATCTCAAATTGGTTTTGTCAATCATCAAAAAGGGAAAGATTATTGGAATTTAAGATAAATTAAGCATAATCTATATTTTGATGATTAACAACTCAATTTAAGAAATATTTAAGTACTAATAAGGTTACTAACTGTTGTGAAGGTATATAAAATCAAAATTCAAAGGATAGCAAGTCAAGTCGCAACCTAAGTTGACTTAGCCATCGACTTAGATTAAGTCGATACCCAAGTCGACGCTAGGAACGACTTCAAACGATAAAAAAACGACAGAGCTGAAATTGGGACTTGTAGACTTGTGAAGTCACAACCGAAGTCGAATCCACATGCGACTTAAGTAAAGTCGTAACCCCAAGTTAACTTCATTTGCAACTTGGGTTGGCCTCAATTGCAGACTTTGAAAATGTCAGAGTTAAGTCGCATTTCAAGTTGACTTTGTCATACGACTTAGGTGAAGTGGCAACTCAAGTTGACCCAAGTATGCAACTTGGGTAAAGTCGAACTCCAAGTTGACCTAGGTCTGCAACTTAAGTATAAGGCAACTTTATAATATTTCAGAGAATTTTTTGAAATGGAAATCAAAGTCAAGAAGAAATGGCAATCATGATTTAAGGCCACAAAGGAGGTTCTCTGTTCGAGAAATAGATGTATTGCACAACTCAACCTCATAATACATATCAAAGACATCCAATGAAGATTCAAGTGCTTGAGAATGAAAGAAAAGATAGACATACACGACATGTAGATCACTTGCAAAGATTTGAAGTTCCAACAAGACATATGGCTGGTGAAGTCGCACTCGAAGTCGACTCCACCTATGACTTTAGTTAAGTCCGAGACCAAATCGACCTGAGCCTAGAACTTGAGTTGGAAGCTATAAGCCAAAGCCGACTCCAATCTGCGACTTGGGTGAAGTCGCACTCGAAGTTGACTCCACCCTGCGACTTGAACGAAGTCGCATACCAAGTCGACTCCAAATGCAACTTTGCTCGTATCAGTTGAAAAAATTTGAATGTTGGCGCATTAAATGTGTATCACCTACCACTAAATGTTCGAATTTACCTCTCATTATTTAAGGAGCTTCAAGTGAATGTAACTGCAGTTGAAAAAATATTGAATGAGCTCACCTTCCACTCTCTCTACTAATTAAGTGATCTATAAGAAATTTCAAGAAAAACTTTGCACTTAAACTATTGAAAGCTATCTTGTTGCATCCACAACTGCTTCTACAAATTCTTCTACATGCTCAAATCTGCCTACATAATCTATAACATGTAGATTCTTTGTTATTTGTTTATTAATTATTTTTCCACTTGATTTGGTATTGGAGACCAAAACTAAGTGAAGGCAAAATAGTATGTGATTAGAGTTCCACTCATCCCCTACTTGCACTGCGATTGTATAAGCTCGCTAAAGTTAAACTCTAGAAAAGAGCAAGTGCTCTAAGTTGTATTGATTATATAATAGAGGAACCCAAGCCACAACGGTTGTGTGCTTAGAAGAGTGATGTAAGGAAGGTTGCCCAAGCCACTATATATCGTTGTCTCTTTACGTGGGTTGATTGCTTCTGTTATATATATTTACTGCACCCTCTCATTCTAACTCACTAGACGTTTCATTAAGGGGATTAAATTTTTAAAGGAGAAGTTTTAACTAAGCAAAGAATTTTGAATTACCCAATTCATCCCTCCCCTCTTGGGTATTGTCATAAACTTGAGACCAATAATAGGAACATTAATTATTTTCTAAAAATTCAAACATCTGAAGTAAAGTTATAAAAAATGAGAATAAGAAAAGCCTTAGGCCCAAACAATATATCAACTGAGGTATAGATGTGCATGGAAGATATAAGTGTAACATTGTTAGCAAATTTTTTTAATAAGATTATAAAAACAAAGTTAAAGTCAAGTGAATTGAGAACAAATACCATAGTTTCAATTCACAAAAATAAGAAAAATATTCAAATTGTATAAATTATCCTGGAATAAAAATAATGAGTTATACTATAAAGTTATAAGAAAGAGTAATTGAACGTAGATTAAAATGGAAACTAATGTCTTTGAAAATTAATTTTAGTTTTATATTAGGAAGAGCAGCCACTAAAGTTATTTTCTTACTTAGACAACTATTTGAGAAGTATAGGTAGAAGAAAGAGAACTTAAACATTATTTTTATTCATTTAGAAAAAAACATATGATTGAGTACCAAGAAAGTTAATATGGAAATTAATAAAAAGAAGGAAATTAATAAGAGATATATTAATATTATTAAAGATATATATGAAGGGACTCTAACAAATGTGATAATTATGAGTGGAAATACTAATATTTTTTCAGTTAAAATGGGTTTACATGAAGTTTTAGCTTTGAGTCCTTACCTCTTTGCTTTAGAAATAAATGAAATTACTAGATATCTATAAGAAGAAGTACCTTGGTACATGTTATTTGCAGATGAAATTATTCTAATAGATGAAACTAGCGAAAGACTAAATTTGAAATTGAATAGGTAGATAGATGTCTTAGAATCTAATGGTTTTAGAATTAATTGCACATAAACTAAATATATGAAATGCAACTTTAATAATAGTGAGAATATGTATGAGGAACCAATTAAGATTTCAGATCAAGTAGTAACAAGAACTAATTACTTCTGTTATTTAGGATCAATAGTTCAAAAGAACAGAAAAACTAATATAATATATAGAATTCAAGCAGGATAAAAGAAATGACCATGTGTGTTAGGAATTTATGTGAGCATTGAGTCCTAATTAAATAAAGAAAAAGTTTTATAATATTGCGATTAAACCCACTATGTTTTACGGGACAAAAGTTGGGCAATTAAAGAACAACATACATATATAATAAGCATAGAAAAATGAGAACGCTAAGGTGGATGAGCAGTATAACAATAAAAGATAAAATTAGAAATAAAATAATCTGAGAAAATCTAAAAGTAAGGCTAATTAGTTATAAAATGAGAAAAAACATATTAAGATAATTTGATCATGTTAAACAGAGGCCTGAAATGACATTGATTACGAGAGCGAAGTCTATCTAAGTAGAAGGTAATAAGATAATGATAGGAAGACTAAAAAAACATAGATAGAAGTAATTAAATAAGATTTAAAAATATTAAAATTATTATAAATTTAGTTTCAAATAGTAAAAAATAGCACAATAGAATCCATACAACGAACCCCACCTACGTAGGAAATGGTTTATGATGACAATGAAGAAGATTAAAGTTTAGGTTTATAACGCAAATAGAGTTAAAGATTAAAGTTTAAGTTTTGTTTGGAATTAGTTAGAATTGAGTCGAACTAAGTTTCAAAAGCTCACTAATAAAATATCAGCACTTACTAAGGTTATGAAGGAGTGCATTTGAAGGATGCTGCCTTTATTTATAGATTTTTCTAAGGTAAAAATTGCATTGTGAAGGTCATTCACCATGCTGGTTGTTGGGGTATGGGCTTGGATTTGTTGTTGGCAACCTCGTTGACAATGTTTGAGCCTTTTGTATGTGTTACTAATGGTGTAATTAGGTCAAAGTTGACCCAACTCAATTTTTAATGGAATAAAGTTGATAATTTTTAACACACCAACTTGTTTGCATATTTTATATAAACCTACAAAACCCATTTATAATCTATACAAAGTTAATTTTTTCTTAATATTTATTTTACAAATGATACATATTTATTAACAATTAATCAATACTTTAGTGAAGAGTATATATGAAAATCGATTTTTAAAATTCAATTAGATGATTAGTATTAGAATTCATTATTGATTATGTAAAATTTTATTTTATATTATTCAACTTGTTAATAACTATTTTTCCAACTCATTAAAAATTTGTAATCCAATTTTTTTATGTTAAATGAATTATCATTAGGGCTAATGTTTTTACAAACAGGTTACTAATGTGTTAGGGTTGAATTTCTAAATGCGTTAGGGTTAGAGTTAGCCTACAATCTAAATAACTTGACATAATCACATCCTTAGTTGCAAGTTCTTCATTCCCGTCATTTTGCTAGGCATGCTTCTGTGGGTTGGCCTTTTTCACGATGGTACTCCACTTGATCTAGGCTTGACTTTAGATGTGATTTTCGATCTCTCCCATTTTGTGCTGATTAAATATGATAGCTAATTTTAGGCAATAAATATAAAAAATAGTTACGAATCAAACCCACAAAATACACCACAATTTTACGTTGAAAACTCCTTTTTGATAAAGAGAAAAAAGGACGAGACCCAGTCCAGACTAAACTTCTACTATAAAATAATAGAATTACATTGCAATGTTTTTCCTTGTAAAAACTAAAGGATTTCATCATCACCATAAGGACAAATTTCATCAAAGAAAATAATAGATGATGGATCTCACCAAATCTGATATAACAAATTTAACAAACAGATTTGTATTCCTCTTCACTCCAAAGGGAAAAACGAAAGAAGAATGAAGAGGACATGTTGGAGAGAGAGAAAACACTATAATAAGAAACCTATTTTCAACTTTGCTTATGCAAGAGAAGAAATGCAAAAACATGAGGTCCCCACACGAACACATGTAGATAGCTTGCACGTGGGAGGATGTCTAACAAACCTCCCCCTTTCAAGGTGGGTTCTAGCAAGTCTGTCATCTTTCTGGGTATCATTAGCTTCTCTCTAATCACCATCTTAGTCATCATATCTAATCGGTTATCATCTGCGTGAGTTTTCTCAAGTTGCAACAACTTCATCTCTAACACATCATGAATCCAATAATAGAGCGCTAGAATATGATTTGACCTTGAATGGACAGTAGGATTCTTGTTGAGTTTGATAGCATTTTGACTATCACAACTCAAAAAATCCTTTTTCTGATTCATTTCTAACTCTTTGAAATTTTTTCATCCATAGCTACTCTTTGCTCGCTTCCATTATAGCAATATATTCTGCTTCAGTAGTAAACAATGCAATATACTTCTGCAACTTAGATTGTCATGACACTACTCCGATAAATATTACCAAGTAACCTAGAGTGAACTTTCTAACATCTACGTCACTAACCCAGTTTGCATTTGTGTATGCTTTAAGCATAGGTTTATCAAAACTACAATATAATAGGCTTTGAAGGTACCTTTGAGATATCTGAGGATCTACTTCACTGCTTCCCAGTGCTCTTTTCCTAGATTTGAAAGAAATTGGTGTACTACTCCAACAACGAAGGCGATGTTCGTTCCTGTATACATCATGGCATACATCAAGCTACTGACAGCAGACGAATAAGGAATTCTTTTCATCTCTTCTTTCTCTTCTTCACTCGTAAGACATTGATGAGAATCTAACATGAAATGACCTACAAGTAGCCCATGTTAAACCTTTTCAACACTTTTTTAATATACATTTATTGAGATAACTAAAGCTTTTTGTTCTTCCTATCATAAATAATCTTTATGCTTAAGATTTTGTTAGCTGGTCCCAAATCCTTCATAACAAAAGATTCAAGTAGCTACATTTTTAATCTTCGAATCTTGCTAGTATCATAACCAACAATCAACATGTCATCCATAAAAGCTTTTTGTTAATCAGCACACCAAATTTTCATTGCCTTCGACTTTGAAACTTTTACGCTGCTCCATATAAACCTCTTCCTCCAAATCATCATGAAAAGTTATAGTCTTTACATCAACCTACTCAATCCCCAGACCATGCTAATTGCCAGGCTTATAACGACTTTGACTAAATTCTTCTTTACCATAAGTGAGAAGATCTCACGAAAGTCAACACCTTTTCTTTGGCCAAATCCCTTCGCAACGAATATTGCCTTGTGTCTTGGCTATGAGCTATTCTCATCCGCTTTCAATCTAAAAACTCACTTGTCCGCAGATAACTTTACTAGTTCATACATATGGTTTTAATGTAAGGAATTCATCTCTTTTTGCATGGTGTTCACCCATTCTTCACTATGTTCATGAGACACTATCTCTTGATAACTTTGAGATTTAACTTCATTAGTAAGCATCACATATTCATGAATGATACCTTTCAAAAGGTCAGTGTTGTCTTATAGACCTTCTTAATTGAGTCTTAACTGGTGGTTGTTGAGCAGTTGGTTGCTCTGGTGTAACGTTTGGTACATCTCCCCCATTTCCTTTATGCGCGACAGGTGGAGTACATGGACTCAAAGTAACAGAGCATTCTCAACCCTGATAGCTAGCTTAAGAGGTGAGACATTCCCTTACACTTTAATTGCACCCTCAGCCCCTTCCATAACCAATGTGGGGTAACTTAACAAGATGCTTTGGTCTGTCTATCTGATGGTGCATCACTACATGTTGGAAGAACCATGATAGATGTTTTTTGTGTGAATCTTCCATCTTATCACTATGTCCAAACAGGTTATTTCCAAATTTTAAAACTAAATTGATATATTTGCACTTATGGTCATACAAGTGTATCTTTGCAAATTATATTCTTTTAATGTATATGTGAATGAAATGAATCTAAAGATTTTTTTTAATTTACACGTGAATATATATTTCTAAGAAAACATAATCATGCATATATTTGATTTAGATAAAATTTGATCTTTTAACTAAAATAAATGATACTGCTATTAGGTGTAAATTAAATGAATATTTCATCAATTAACAATATAAAAAATAGAAGGAATTCCATAAGATTGCTTCGTTGCAAGCTTGCAAAGTGTGAGACTCATTTTGAGTTAAAAACATTAAAAATAATAAGATGGTCATTTCAAAACTGATTTGGAATTAAATTACAAAGGATTCAATTTTAAAAGAAGATTTTGAAAATAGATATGAATAAGGTAGACCTTGACCAACCTTCTTACCACAAGCTACACCCTTAATGTCTTAAATAAGGGTGCAAATTAAATATGCTTATCCTGCCACATTGTTTTAATTCAACCCATTTTTTATTCAGTTAAATTAATATTCTCATAAGGGGATAGGAATGAGTTGAATTTTTTTTATCCAAACTCAAGAATATGGTGGACGAAGATAGATCATCAACTATCTCATCTCACACATATCGATTTATTGAAAAATTATGACTATATTTTTATCTTATTTTCATTTTATTCAAAAAAAAGTTTATATTATTTATGATTAACTTAATTTATATTTTACAATAATTAATATATAAGTTTGACATTAATGAAATTTTAGACTAAATAAATATTTAAAATATCAAAAGTTTAAAATTGGTTCAAATTTTCAACCAGATTACTGGATAAATTGCAAATAAAATGAATTTTTAATAAAATATGTTTCATCAACTTGTTTTAACTTATAATAGGGTGACCCATAAAATTCTCATTGATGTAATTTTATATTTGACTAGTGTGCAAATACTTTTTTTTATTCTTGTATTTTATAGTTCAACACAAGTATACATTTTCTGCTCTTTTACTCCAAAGGTATAAATCTAATAACGCTTTTGGGATAGTAGTTACGGAGTTATTGCTCTAAAAAATGAAAAAACAAACTCTTCAAATTGAGACTCAAAGCTTAGACCACCTGCATTATGATCGAGACTTCTATACTAGTCACATATTGGCACAAGTATTCAAATACTCAAACCCGTCATACTTTACCAAAATTCTTCCCAAAGCAAGCTCAATGTTTAACCCTATGTTTATCTAAGAACAATAGAATTTGTTTGACCGTGTTTGTGCAAAAGGAGCCCAATTATACATTATAATGTATGTTAAGTCAAAACATATTATTAGTTTTATAATTATTTTCTATTTTTCTTTATGAACATATTTGTCTCAATATATTTACTCTATATACCAGGTTGGATTATTTTACAATACTTTTATATATTTATTTTTTATTTTTAAAATTAAGCTTTCAAAGTATAAAAATAACTTAAATGTCCCTGAAATTATCTTTATGTAAAAATATTGTAAAGGGATAAAACTTTGGGGATGTTTGTCATTTGATGAAATTGGGAGAAAGTAGGAGAGGATGGGAATTTGTTCCCCAAGGCAATGATTTCTACACCAATAATGATATTTTTTTCACTTTTACCCCTACATTTTAATATTTTTCCTATTAACTACTTCCATCAAATATATTTATTCCAACTCTACCCCTATCATTCTCTGTCAATCACACCATTTCTAAAATATTTTATTTTTTATTTCCCACCTCATCCCACAATCCCACGAAAATTTTAATTCCCAACCATTCTCTTACTTTATGAATTATATACATTCAAGAAAATATGTTTATAAAAAATTTTTAAAATAAAAATTAAAAAATTATTTTAATTTAAAATATATTATAATATATATAATCGGGCTCCATCTAAAGTATATAAATTTTACAGCATTTTCCAAAATAGAGTTTGCATTAGTCGACTTTTGACCAGTCTCCCACATCGATTTTCAACCAGACATTAGTGTAATGAGAGAAATGTGTTATGCTTATCTTAACTTGTAATTAATGCAATGAGAGAATATAATATAGCTAGCAGGCATTGCTCTTTTACAAAAGTTAGAAAAGTATGATACAATCAACCTGGATTCCAGAGCCTTGCTGAGCAAATGTAAATTGTAATAGTTTCCATATATTTCATGGAACTGATTAAGCGGAACCAAGTAAAAACCACGTACATTATGCTTTGGGTGCTGTTATTCAGAATTGGAAGAGAAAGAGAAGGGAAGATGGAGTTGGAAAGCAGGCCAAACTACACAGATGAAGAAGCTGAGCAGAATAAGGCAAACGGGGTTGTAGGGTTTGTAATGAACATAGAAACGCTAATTGCCGCAACAAAAGCGCACGAGGTGTTGGCTCGGATGCGTGAGTCCTAGCTGTTCCCTGCCGAGTATTTCGAACCAGAGGTGGTAGCACTGGGGTTCTTTCACCACCACCAACACTGTCTCCATAAATTATTATAATAATTAGGAGAAAAATAAAATAAATTTTGATGACAATGTGTCCGCTAATATGGCTCTTGACCATTAACTGCTTGACCAAGCAATGAGTTTGGAATAAATGAAGTGTTAATGAACCAAGCCTAATTAAGCTCGCTTAGGTTCAATAGGTTGGGTTATATATAATGTTATAAGTATTTAACTCAACAGCCAAAGATGTTGAGATGGTTAAGGTGTTGGTCTTTGGTGAATCTTCCGAGGAGTTATGGTGAAGTTATAAATAAATTGTTTGAAGAGTTGATAGGGATATACTGGACAAAAGAGGAGAAATGTTGCTGCCGAAGAAAGGAAAAAGCTTATCCAATCCATTTAAGTGATCAATTTTGTTTTCTTCTTTAAGGTAAGGAGATTTTACCTATTTAGCCTTTAATTATGACATGATTTAATAAAGATTTATCACATGATTATGTTAGTGATTATGCTAATATCTGATTTCATAGTTATTAATTAGGTTGAGATTATGCCATGGACGCCACATAATTATTTGATGACTGTATTATTTATATTAAAATTAACTATGTGAGGAATTATCAATAATTTGATGATTTTATTAACATAAAGATAATTTTGGGCAAGATAGAAAGCATAATGGCATAATTACAATTTGTTTTGAGTGAAATAAATTGAGGTGTATAATTATGTACGTTATATTATACTTGAATGTCCGAAAATTAAAAATGTTAGCTAAATTATTGAAGGAAGGAATTTTAATGCATTTAAGATGTTTAAAGGAGATATATATAATATTAAAATATTATTATATATATCTTATATAAGTGGCTGAATGGAAAAAATAGAAATCATTGCCTATTTTTGATATTTATGAACATTTTATAATTCCACCTAGTAGTTTTTTGAAAATTATGAGTTGTCATGGAGTTTTTGTAAAATCAAGAGACAGCAGGAGAATCTGTCATTTCAGAAGTTGGAAGTGGATTCTTGGACTACGTTGGATACAGGCTAAGTCCGGGAGCAAACAAGCCCAACTGTTGCGATGGGCTTGAGGATGAGGATCCAGTTAGCCTTCGAAGGGCTTAGAACTTAGAGCTGAAACCCAGACAGAAGCCTAGGCAGTGAAGCCCAGCAGCCCACCTTGAAGCCCAATGGGGAAGGATCACCAGCGACGAGCCCAAATTGCCGATGACGAGAGACATGAGGCACCATTTGGTGTATCCATCTTTAAGTTAATGTAAATTGAGCTCCAGAGGTCGGATTTGAGTGGTCTAAAGATCATTTCCTATGGATTTGGACATTCTAAATTTGATAGAAAGGCTAGATTAGTCAAATGAGGCCCAGAAGTTTGACCTTTAGGGATAGAGGAGTATCTTAAGTAATTTAATATTTTAAATCCTTAGGGTTGTCTCCAAACTTAAAAGTGAATACTTCTAGGAAAAGATAAGATGTGTTAGAGGCCTAAAGAATTAAGCAATTGAGAAAAGATGGCATATTTTTATGATTTTAATTTCATTGCATTATCTCACTTACTAACGTCATGTTAACTTACTCTTTTCCTTTAACTCTCAAATGATCCATGATGGCTAATGAGATAGTGGTGGTGTGATGAATTTATTTTTTTATTCATTTAGTTTACATAATAAATTACTTGGCTTGAATGTAAATATTTTTATTGATGTGGGCATGATTGTAATAACTTTATGAACATGATTACTTAGATATACTAGTGCAAGTTTGGTACCTCCTTCAGATGGTTTTATTCAATATATGAAAAAAGATGGTTTTATTGAATGTATGAAAATATCCTCTAGTTTTAAATGAGTCGGGCCGAAAACTACAATTGCAAAGGATCAAGGTCGCTGCAGTCAAATATTACATGGATTTGCAGGTGCAGGACGAAGGAGGAGGCCAAGTCAATAATCCCAAAAACAACGATGTTGATGTCCTGGTGAAAAATATGTGGGCTGCGGTAGTGTTTGTAATCTCATCGCAAGTGCATGGGTCGTAGATTGTAGTATATAAACTATCAATCTAAAGGGAATTTGAGACTATAAATTTTGCTTTTAAACGCTTTCGTGTCAGATATGAAAAGAATATAACAAATAAAATAGAAACGTGGGAAGAGAATATAGTAAATAAAATGGAAAAAAATAAAAAATGGGAAGAGAAAATTGTAAATTAGAACGAGTAGAGAAAATGAGAGTGCAAGTACTTAGGGTCTAGGATTTCACATACGTCTTTTCCAATGGGTAGTGGTATAATGATTTAATCTGGATATTGTCTTTTAAAGGAGAATAAATCCTGATTTATCCTTGTACCTTCTCTTGAAACCTATAAGGCGTACCCTAATTTTCTTAACCACCTAGTCTCATGAGATTAAGTTAATTAGAATCTATTAAGTTCTATGGTTTATTTATGGAATTCTTCAAGGTCATCATGCTTATTCTCATGATCTTAGATTTCCAAGTTTAATATCTTGATTATCGTATATTAGGTTTCCACCTCTTGGTTCCTGATAATTCATATTTTTACGAGTTATCATGGCCCATTTTGGACTTGATTCGTGCATTAGTTCGAGAGATTAGGCTTAGTTTGCATTCATTTAGTTTAATTTTCATCCGCTTTGCATTTTAAGAGCATTAATTAGCTTTTAGGCAAAATAGACGAATTGAATGTAAGCTAAGGCAACCAGAGGCAGATGGATCGCGCTTAGGCGCTGCCCTACATGCCTTGGCCATTTCCTGCACACACAGCATATAGCATGACTTCTAGAGAGTTGGCACCTAGGCGCCACCCTGGGTGCCCAGGTGCAACTTCATCTACATGAAACCCAAGTCAAACGATGTTGAAGCCTCAAGTCCGGTATTGCCTGCAATCAGGGGCGCCCAGGTGCCAATCATGATCAGCCACAAGGTGTTAAAAAGAAGCTCTAAGCAAGAACAATCTAGGGAGTTGGCGCCTAGGCGCTAGTGCATGAATTTCTAGGGTTTGCAAAATGTGTCCAAGTTGCCCAGCACACACACATCCGTACGCGAATATTCCAATGCGTAAGCTGAGCAAGAGGGACTCTATATATAGTTCCTAGGGGTTCGCGCGCAAGGGAGAGAGAAGAGAGAGCCCAAAGACAAATTGCCAAGCAAGAGAAAGAAGAAATTAAAATTAAAGCACGGATTGAAGGGAGAATTCAAGCCCTTTTGGTGGAAACCGCCAAAAAAAAAGTTTTCTCTTATTCTCTCCAATTTTCTTTCTCTGTTTTTATGGATACTTTTTATATGCATGTATTGGATGTTAAGATCATGTCTTTGAACTAAACCTCTATTAGATGGATAGTTAGGATGATTCGAATTCTAAATTATATTTGATTTTAGACATGATTGTGTATGATTTACCTTTGCGTTTGTAGATTGAATGCTTTTTACAAGATTAGCTACCTTGTAAGATGATTTAATTGCTTCATTTATCCTTAGAAGAGGAAGATCTCTGCCGGATCCATATGCAGGGCATAGGTTTCAACCTTTATGTAAGGAGAGTTGTTTAACGAATAGGAATATACTGTTAAAGCCTGTGTAGTCATTATACAGGTTATGAACTTATTAATTTTACCTTAATTAATGACATGGAAACAAAGCAATTAAATAGGGTGTAATTAGCTTTATATAATGTTGGAAGACATATATAAAGATACATGAACTTGGGCTAGTAAATCCATATGCAATCCAATTAAAAAGAACCAAAGCAATATAGTTTAGATTCAAGGATTCCGAGCTATCCATCTGCCATCCCTAATCAGTAAACCCGTTTAAAGTATCCAGTAGTCTCGTAATTTCTGCTCTAACTTACCTTTGAAATCATTAGTTGAGTTAAATCACAAACCCAAAATTTTCCATCCGTTGAAAGCAGTTTAACTAATTAATAATTTGGTTAACAATTTCTCGTTGGAACGATACTCTACTCACTCTTTATTACTTGACACAGCACGTATACTTGTGTAAATAGCGAGTATTTTAATTGACATATACGCAGCTCATCAAGTTTTTGGCGCTGTTGCCGGGGAAATTGCTAGCTAATTATTTTTAGTTTTATTGCTTTCTTGTGTAATTCCATAGAATAGTTTATTTTCATAATTTTTTAGCTTAGAATTTCTTTTTCTTTCTACTAGTTCAATTTCATTAGTTTTTCTAGATTATTCACAAATTGCATGCGCCGAGGCAGAGCAGGAAAGGAGATTGTTATTCCTTTTGATCCGGAGCCTAAATGAACTCATTTGAGAAGGCGTCGCAAGAGCGGGGAGGCTAGAAACCAATAGCATACGATGGAGCATATCAAGAACCAGGATGAAAACATTCATGCAAATCAACAGGAAAATCAAAGGATCAAGATCCCGAATCATTCACCTCAAGATGATTTGGATCAACCCATTTGGGATCTGATTTCGCTTAGCTAAAATACTGTTCAGATTAGCATTGCACCTCCTTTGATCGACACCAACAATTTTGAGATCAAGCCGGTGATTTCCAGATGCTCCAATCTATTGGGCAGTTCGGAGGTCTAGCATATGAAGACCTGCACCGCCATCTGTGGAATTTCCTGCATCATGAACACTTTCAAGCAAAACGGAGTCTTCGACGAGGCAATGTGGCTTAGAACATTTCCATTTTCTCTTCGTGATCGAGCTTCAGAGTGGCTAGACTCTTTGCCTCTGAACTCCATCACACATGGATTGACTTAGCTCAGAAATTCTTAGAAAAATATTTCTCCTCTGCCAAGTTAGCCAAGCTGAAAATGGATATAGTCTCATTCAAGCAACACGGAGAGGAAACCCTATCAGAGGCGTGGGATCGCTTCAAAGACATGCTTCAAAAATGCCCGCATCATGGAGTTCAGCCGTCGGTCCAAATTCAGGTTTTCTATAACAGTCTCCAGGATTCCACCCGTCACATGGTGGATTCTTCATCGAACGGTTCTTTGCTACGAAAAAACTATCGGGAATCATACGCCCTATTTGAAAAGGCAATAGGAGCCGAGGAGGGGGTCTACTTCAACTGGACGCGGTTTCATCGATAAAGGCCCACATCGACGCTTTATCTCAGTAAATTTAGAACTTGTCTAGGCCAGCCAACATCAGTGCATTAGGGGCGTCTACACTACAGCAGTCGACAGCAGTAAACATTTGCACTTTATGTGGCGAATTTGGCCATCCCAGTAACGAATGTGCCTTCAACCTGAAGTCCATTAATTACGTGGAAAATTTCCACAGAAACCCCGCAAATTAATATGAAAACAACTATAACCCAGGTTGGAGAAATCATCCTAATTTCTCATGGATTAACTAGACGAGGCCGAATCAGCCGTCGGGATTCTCGCAACAGCCACCGCAACAATAGCCTGTAAGACCAATGTAGTTCAATCCACCATCGCGAGAAGAGAAGAAATCGGATATGGAAAATCTTTTCATGCAGTTTATGCAATCCCAAATCATGACAAACTGGAACCTGGAAGCTCAAATAGGCCAACTGGCCTCAGCTCTAAACAACCAACCTCAAGGTTCATTGCTGAGCAACACCGAGCAAAACTTGAAGGGAAAAGGCAAAGAACAGGTCCAAGAAGTCACATTGCACAGTGGAAAGCAGTTACCCGATACAATTCCACCGAAATCGGTAACCGAACCCGCTAATCCTCTTATTCAGCAGTCGTAAGAGCCAGAAGAACCAGCTACTACCTAGAAGCAAACGATGCTGAAATTGCCACAAATCCAAGGCCGCCTCCTCCATTTCCTCATCAATTTGAAAAGCCTAAAAGGAGGGCTAGTTTAAGAAATTTCTTAAGGTATTGAAGCAGCTACACATTAATATACCTCTCGTCGAAGCCTTGGAGCAGATGCTGAGCTACGCCAAATTCATGAAAGACGTGCTATCAAAGAAAAGGCGATTGATGGAATTCGAGACGATGGCACTAACAGAGGAAACCAGTGCCAGGGTGCAGAGGAAACTGCCTCCTAAACTCAAGGACCCAGAGAATTTCTCCACTCCATGCACGATTGGAGACCAGTATTTCGGGAGAGCCCTATGCGACTTGGGGGCCAGCGTTAACCTCATGCCCAAGTCCATTTTCAGAAAATTAGGCCTCGGGGAAGCTCAACCAACCACAGTGATGCTGCAACTGGAGGATCGATCCATCACGTATCCAGACAGTATCATCAAAGGTGTCCTTATCAAGGAAGATAAGTTCATCTTTCCTGCTGATTTTATTATCCTGGACTATGAAGAAGATCGAGATGTGCCAAGTATTCTTGGTCGGCCCTTCCTCGCAACGGGAAAAGCCATCATCGATGTACAGGCTAGAGAGCTGACCATGCGGGTTCAGAGTAAACACGTTACTTTTAGCGTGTTCAAGGCAATGCAGTTACCAAATGACCCAGAGGAATGCCTATTGATCGACATGGTGGACTCAGCAGTGCAAGCTGAATTCTAAATTTCAGCTTTTAAGGACATCGTAGAAGCATCGCTCATTGGAGAAGGCAATGAATCCGATGAAGATTTAGCAGAAATGATACACTATCTACAGCAACCTCCAACATTTCTACAATACCCATAAAAATTTAAATCGCTGGAGCTCACGCCGGAGTCTTTTAAACAGTTGAAGCCGTCAATTAAAGAGCCGCCTATCTTGGAACTGAAACCGTTGCCAAAACCCTCAAATATGCCTTCTTGGGAGCAGAATCCTCACTCCCGGTGATTATTTCTTTTGCGTTTGATCCCGTGCAGGAAGAAAAATTGCTCGGAGTGCTTAGAGATCACAAAAAGGCCATAAGATGGACCATAGCAGACATCAGAGGCACATCCCATCCATTTGCATGCACAAGATTTAAGTAGAATAGGATTCCAGGCCATCTATCGAAGCGTAGAGAAGACTGAACCCAATCATGAATGAAGTAGACAAAAAGGAGATCATCAAATGGCTAGATGTAGGTGTGATGTACCTTATCTCTGACAGTTCTTGGGTCAGCCCAGTACAATGTGTCCCGAAGAAAGGCGGTATGACAGTCATCTCCAACAGGTAATCCCGACCAGAACAGTTACTGGTTGGCGAGTTTGCATGGACTACTGTAAGCTAAATAAAGCCACTCGAAAGGATCATTTCTTACTTCCATTCATTGATCAGATGCTGGACAGGTTAGCGGGACGTGAATTCTACTGCTTTTTGGATGGATATTCAGGCTATCATCATATTATGATAGCACCAGAAGACCAAGAAAAGACTAGGTTCACATGTTTGTATGACACGTTCGTATTCAAGTGAATGTCGTTTGGCCTATGCAATGCTCCAAACACATTTCAGCGATATATGATGGCCATTTTCAGTGACTGGTGGAAGATTTCCTAAAGGTATTTATGGAAATTTCTCGGTATTCGGGAATTCATACGACAGGTGTTTAACTAACTTATCAAAGATGCTCCAGCGGTGTGAGGATATGAACCTGGTTCTTAACTGGGAAAAGTGTCATTTTATGGTGTAAGAGGGCATTTACTTGGTCACAGGGTCTCTAAGCAGGGAATCAAAGTGGACAAAGATATGATCGAGACAATTGAGAAATTGCCGCCACCCACTTTAGTCAAAGGCATTCGCAGTTTTTTAGGACATGCAGGATTTTATAGACGTGTGGCGCCCCGAACCGAGGTGCCTAGAAGCCTCACTCCGGGATCGTTTTGATTGGTAAACGTGACTCAGGATTGTTGCCCTGATCACACGGCAGGATTTTTTTTTTTATCAATACATGGAAAATTTCCATCATTCGTCTAACATGAAATATATTTCACATATCATAGTCATAAACCCAAAATTG
>JAXCLR010011186.1:55000-57500 GCA_035584095.1 Annona squamosa | reverse complement strand
TTCATAGTTATTGGAAAGGGTGTCGGAGCCGAATCCCTTTTTGACTCTGCACCTGTGATTCCACTATTATTAGTAAACAATAATGGAAAAACTTCTTCATATTCATAGAGATAGGGGACATAATTCACATGGATATAGTAAGTCTCGCTTGGGCCGCTTTAATGGTAGTCTTTACATTTTCCCTTTCACTCGTAGTATGGGGAAGAAGTGGACTCTAGAGATACTACTAATTGAGTTGGGGAATCAAACTGTATCACTTTTTTTAGAGATTTTTTCTAGATCGTTCTGCAAAGCCTTTTTAATTATATTAATTCTCGTTAATTAACTTAAATATTTATATTTAATTCAGTAATTTAATTCCATTTAGAATTTCGAAATTGAATTAATCAAAATATCTTCATTTCAAAATTCTATTGGCTTGGATTCTAGTGAAGTAATTGGATTCTATTATATTATGAATAGAATCCAATTCATAATATATATGAATAATACTCTTTCACAATCCAAATCAAACAAATATTTCAAGAATTCCCCTATTCGTATCTTGAAAGGAAAAGGGATATGGATAATAGGAATTTTATTCCAACCGAAGTCTTTCTCAATTTTCTATTTCACGGAACGGGTTCTTACCCAAATTATATATGGATAATGAGGAAGAACGAGGAACACCGGACCCCTTTTTACGTTTTATTTGGTTTTATTGTTCTTTTTACTGTTCAAAGAGAAAAGAAAGAAGTTCCGCTATTTAATAATAAATAGAACTCCTTGGATCATCTGTCAACCGCTCAATCAATTACTTTTTCGGAATGCTAAAAAAAAGATTACTTTATTTCATTTTCTTTTATTAACTTGATTTTTTTTAGTAATATATGCCCAATTTTTTTTCTTTCATTGATTTGATTCTTTTTTGAATGGATACTGGGATTCATATTGAAAATAATCAGAAATCTAGAAATTAGAAAATCGAAAGAGTTGCCTTTCAATTATTTCAGATTGATTGGAATGAACAAAAATCAAATAGATGAAGCAAAGAAATATAATTGAGATACTATGTACATTACATATATTGAATTGATATTACCATGGATGAAGATACATATTGTAGATTGATCTCTATTCAGTTTGTATCTTTCTACATTACAATAATAAAAATAGATAGTATGATCGAAAGATTCATATATGAATCTTTCGATCATACTATCGGATCTCATAGGCTACTGCTGATTCTAGTCCGTTCGTTTCATTTAAGATGTGAAATTGGAATTTTTTTTTCTTAAATCATTGATAAGAACTAAGAAGTCAAGTTTCATTCAAATTAATCACTTTGACTGACCGTTTTTACGTATATTATAAGCAAAAAAGCAGTAGGAACTAGAATGAACAGTGCAGTAGCAATAAATGCGAGAATATTTACTTCCATAATCTCATCGTTTCGTTTTTTTTTTTTTTTTACTTCGCAATAACTCGGGATTTAACCCCATAGAGATGATAAACCTTTCGCTTGGAAATTCAATGGGATGAATTCCATTTCGATGATAGCGAATGGGATCAATATCATGAATAACAATATCTGAGCTATCAAGTCGATTCATCGTCGAGAATTGAATAGTATAACATAGGCAGATCTTTTATCCACACACCGAATACAAACTTTGATTCCTGATTCAATCAAAAAAATTCCTTTCTTTTTACTTTAATACTTTATTTATAATACTTTACTTTTATTTATCATTCTTTTCCATTCTGTCTTTTCCATAACCGACCGCCTTCCTTGTATAACCACCTAACCGCTTTCCACTTCCACTGTTTACAAACGGTTTACAAATAAACCAAACAAACAATCGAAACGAAATAGAAAAAAAAAAAGAAAGAAAAGGATACCATTAGGCATGAAATTCTACCATTTGTACCCAGTTTAACAGAAAATGGCAAGATATATTGATCTATTTTTTTTTATTGGATTTGGATCCGTCGGGACTGACGGGGCTCGAACCCGCAGCTTCCGCCTTGACAGGGCGGTGCTCTGACCAATTGAACTACAATCCCGGGAAATAAAATGTACAGCATCCATATTCTTATGATTTCATTCAAACCATTTCTATTTAGATAAATATCGCCGTGTTGTAACAGAGACGCGAATGACATATTGATATCCACATGGGTATACACTTTAGTGAGAGCAGCCCAAATTATTAGTAATCCTTTTGTTATTGCCAAATCGATTGATAATCCATTTTTCAACGAAAAAACGAGTCTTTTTTTTTGTCGTTACTTTATTCCTTTCAATAGACTTTATACTTTCTATTTAATGATCCTGATATGAATCTAGATCGTTAGCAAGCTCAGAATTTATGGGAACAAATAAAAGGAGCAACTAAAAAAATAAATAGCGGTGGGGATATATCAGAAAATTGGACTTTTTTTATTCTTTATTATTTCGTATATGGCATTTCGGGAAAACAAAAGGGGTTATATCATTTCATGGTGGATCAGCGAATTA
>JAXCLR010011186.1:40000-42500 GCA_035584095.1 Annona squamosa | reverse complement strand
TCGCGGGTTAACCAAAAGAGGTTAATTCCATGAGCATGAGTTTCAAACTTGACTTTTCATTAAATTAATAATCAGTTTTCATTTTATCTTTTCTCCCACCGTCAGAAGAATAACATATAAGCATTTCCACTATCGTTAGAATTTTCTGAAAGGTATCTATCTCGCTTTCATATAAAATTTTATATAGAATCTTTGAAAAAGTCTTTTCTTCCTAAGAAAGAAAAGACTTACTGTCTTTGGGATCTGATGCTACACCGCTGCTCAATACTTTAGGGGATCGACTTTATTACATAAGTTGATTCCTTACTTTTATCTTATATCATGACATAAATAAGCAGTTCTTATTGGATCGGCATCGGCCCAAAACCTCGCGAATTGGTCTTTACGGTGCTTCCTCTCTCAATTAGATCCTTTATCCATAGAATAAACTATCTAGGCATATTGATTTCTTCATATTTCGACTTCTATGAAGTTTCTTTCTTTGCTACAGCTGATAAAAATCGTTTTTTGCACGATGCATATGTAGAAAGCCTATTTTTTGCTAGTATTTAGTAGTGTATTTGCTCTTTCCCCCCCCCTTTTTTTTTCTTTTCCTTTTTTCTTTCTATAGTCGAGATAGTCGCACGTAATGACAGATCACAGCCATATTATTAAAAGCTTGTGGTAAGAACGGGTTTCGTTCTAGTGCCCGAAAATAATATTCTAAAGCTTTTGTATGTTCTCCGTTACTTGTATGAATAAGGCCTATGTTATAGAGTATATAGCTTCGATCATAGGGATCAATTTCTAGTCGCATAGCTTCATAATAATTCTGTAAAGCTTCCGCATAATTGCCTTCAGATTGAGCTGACATCCGTTACGGTCGTCATTCGATTCAAAGAATTCTCCGTTCCAGAACCGTACATGAGATTTTCATCTCATACGGCTCCTCCCTTATGTGCATAAGGAGAATATTTCAATCTTTTTTGATTCCATGTATTTTTCTCATTATGAACTGAGTGGGGCTAATGTTTTTACAAGAAATCTCTAGCCAACCTTCCTGCAAAAGATCTTTCTTTTCTTAACATCACGTATGTTGGTACTGGTACTAGATAAAACTGTAAACTCCAACAATTTCTTTGTTCTCAACGCCCCTTAATTTTCAGGAATTAATCACTTCAACAGTCTTCGATGGTTCTAAGGGTATCCAAAGTACGAACGAGATGGATGTTTGTTATCCCAACCATTCTTCTTAGTCCCGATCCCGATAAGGAAAAGGGGAATTTTCTAACAAAGTTTTCGTGTTGTTGATTCCTAGGTGTAGCGCCTCTTCCCGTATGCCGCCTATTGGTACTAGTGTAGTAGGGTTGACCTGCAATACAGAACCAATAGGTGTAACCTTTCGCTCAATACTAGAATCGACAATTGAAGCATCTGAGGCTGCATTAATCGGGGATACACGACAGAAGGAATTGTTTTATCTATAAACTAAACTTCACCTTCAACAAGCGTAGATTTTTTCAATAATCTTTTTTCGTTCTTTTCTATCCCGAATCGTCTTTCTTTCTCCTAAGACCGAAGGCCGTAAAAAAAAAGATAATCAAATCACACCATCTCTGTAATAGGTAAATGCCTCTTTTTCTCCTGAAGTGGTCGGAATTATTCGTAATAAGATATTGGCTACAATTGAAAAGGTCTTATCAATAAAATTTCCATTTATCCGCGATCTAGGCATAGGGAAAAATCCATTCTATAATTCTTTTCATTACCTCTCGTGAGAAAATGATCCCACAAACAAAGGAATTGTACAATACAAAATAACATAAAAGCAGACTCATTAAAAAACAGATATGACCTTCTACTTCAATTTTTTTTTTTTGGCAGGAGTCGATAAAAAATAAGAAATACTTGAATCCGATTCGATTTCATTCAAATGAAGTAGTATAAGAATGAAAGGAAATATTCCGATTTGATCGAAGTTGAAGAATCAAAGAATTTTTCCTGCGGATTAGGACAATTCGAGACGTTTTTCTTAAATTATGATCCAAAGAAGAAAAAGCATGGAATATTTGTTCTATGATGAAAAGTTTTCTATTTTTCTAGTTAGAATGGATTCAATTGTCCGTATCCATCTAACAATCTAATATGAACAACTCGCTATTCACTCGGGTTCTCGGTCATAATCATTATGTAGGAGAGATGGCCGAGTGGTTCAAGGCGTAGCATTGGAACTGCTATGTAGACTTTTGTTTACCGGGGGTTCGAATCCCTCTCTTTCCGTACCTTCACCTAATTCACCAATGTTACTGACCGCAATGGATCCAATCAAAAAACAATGAATACCAGACAGTCAAACCCTTTTTTTTGAGATAGATTCTCAATTCCTACTTTCTGTGATACGGAAAATTCAGGAAAGAAAGGGCGGGCAGGGGATAAAAATCTACCCTCTGATCTATGATACATGAATGGGAGAAAAATAAAACTCCCCGGATCAAATTCCTTGCCTTGTGTCCCTTTCCTT